>JAVYIG010006099.1:0-124357 GCA_035222895.1 Strongylocentrotus droebachiensis
TATAAAACAGATTAAATGAATAACATTTGAATTTTCAAAATATTCTTTCTAACATCGGTAAGTTGAAAAGATTGTATTTTACTGCTATTTAGGTGTCATCAATTGTCACTAAAGTACCGATATAGAGTGAACTCAGTCAGGCGCAGATCCAGGGAGGGGGCCGAGCGGGCCTTGGCCCCCCCCCCCCCCCCCCCCTCCCCGCAAAAAAAGGAGAGAGAGAGAAGGAAAAGAAGGGAAAGGGAAAGAGGAGAGAAAGGGGGAAAAAAGAAGAGGAAGAAGAAAAGAAAAGAGGGAAGAAGAAGATCGGGGGGGGCAAAAGGACTTGCCTCCCCCTCCCCCCTCTTCCCCCACAATCAAAAAATAAAAGAGAAGGAAGGAGATGGAAAGAAAAAAGAAAAAGAGGAGATAAAGGGAAGGACAAAAGAGGAAGAAGAAAAGAAAAGAAGGAGGATATCAGTTGCAATTTTCCCGCCAACAAGTTGTGGATCGGGGGGGGGCATAAGGCCCTAGCCTCCCCCCCCCCCCCCCCCCCCGCTAAAAAAAGAGAGAAGGAAGGAAAAGGAAAAGAGGAGAGCTAAAAGGGAACAAAAAAAGAGGAAGAAAAAAAGAAAAGGGAGAAAAGAAGCGGAGATCAGTTGCGGTTAATCCTGCCAACAATGTGTGGAGCGGGGTGGGGACCAAAAGGAACCTTGCCTCTCTCCCCCCCCCCCCCCTCCAGCAAAGCTAAAAGAGAGATAAGGAAGGGAAGGGAAAGGGAAAGAGGAGAGAAAGGGAAAGAAGAAAAAAAGAGAATGAAGAAAGGTAAGGGATATCAGTTGCAATTTTCCCGCCAACAAGGTGTAGATCGGAGGGGGATGGGGGCCACTGGCGTACTGATAGGGGAGGGGAGGGGGGGCTTTGGAGAAATAGAATTCAAACGTGATTTATTTCTAATTCCATAACGGTGGTTTACAAATAAATCTGAAATGAGATAATTTTCCGAGATTTTTCCTCACTTTATGCGTTTGTTGGAAAATGACAAATTCCTAATTTACAGCCAGGCAAGAAAATGCTTCTTGAGATGCCTACATCGGGATCCTCGAGCCCCCCTTACACTTTCTTTGAAAAAGTATATTAAAGAGAAATAGAAAGAAGGAGAGCGAGAAAGAAAAAATAGTTAACTGCCAGTGTCACATTATAATGGGGTATCAAAATATGCTCATTTGACCATGATTAAATGCCTAAAACCCCAAGGGCTCTGCCCCCTGGATTCCACCTAGGGCCTAAGGCGGGCCCTTAGATGGTCATCTGATGGTCATTTAATGCCTAAAACCCCTGATTTCTGGGGCTCTGCCCCTGGACCCCACGCCAAATAGTGTTCTGCCAGTGTCACAAATAATAAGGTATCAAAAATGCTCATCTGACCGTAATTAAACACCTAAAACCCCAGAACTTCCGGGGGCTCTGCCCCCTGGACCCAACCAAGAGCCCTTAGGCGGGCCCCTTGATACTCATCTGACCATAATTGAGTGCCTAAAACCCTTGAGATTCCGGGGCTCCGCCCCCGGAACCCCAAGCCAAATAGTGACCTGCCACTGTAACAATTAGGTATCAAAATAATGCTCATCTGACCGTAATTAAATGCCTAAAACTCCGGGGCTCTGCCCCTGGACCCCGCCTAGGGCCCTAAGGCGGACCCCTGAATGCTAATCTGACCGTAAATTAAAACCTTAAACCCCTGAACTTCTGGGCGGACAAGGTATCAACATATGTTCATCTGACCGCAGGCTCGTAGCCAGGGGGGCGGTGGGGTGGTCCCCCATAAACGCCCGCCAAAAAAAGAGAGGAGTGAAAAGGAAGAGGACTTAGGAAGAAAAGGGAATAGACAAAACATTTTTGAAATTCAGACAAGGATTATTATTATTATTATTAACTGAAATCAAGACAAGGATAATTTTCGAGAACGGTACAACGAATCGTCTTCTTTCTATAATAATTTAAGGAAACGTTGAAGCTTCCGCGCGGAAGGGGGGAGGGGGGAATTAATTTAGACAAGGATTAAGAGTCGAGAGCGGAACAACGAATCATCTTCTTCTCTAATGATTTAAAGAAACATAAAAGCTTCCGCGCTTCACGTGGGGAGGGGGGAAACTGAATTTAGACAAGGATTAAAAGTCATAACGGTACAACAAATCTTCTTCTTTCTCTAATAATTTAATGAAACGTCTAAGCTTCCGCGCTTCGCGTGGGTGGGGGGGGAACTGAATTTAGACAAGGATTAAAAGTCATAACGGTACAACGAATCGTCTTCTTTCGCCAATGATTTAATGAAAAGTGAAAGCTTCCGCGCGGGAGGGGGAAACTAAATTATTTTCGAGAGCGGTACAACAAATCTTCTTCTTTCTCTAATAATTTAATGAAACGTCTAAGCTTCCGCGCTTTGCGCGGTAGGGGGGTGGGGAGGGGGAAACTGAATTTAGAGAACGGTACAACAAATCGTCTTCTTTCTCTAATGATTAAATGAAACGTAAAAGCTTGGGGAAACTGAATTTAGACAAAGATTAAGAGTCGATAACGACACAACGTATCGTCTTCTTTCTCTAATAATGTAATGAAACGTTGAAGCTTCCGCGCTTCGCGGGGTAGGGGGGTGGAGAGGGGGAAACTGAATTTAGACAAGGCTTAAGAGTCGAGAACGGTGCTTCTCGCGGGATGGGGGAAACATAATTCACACGAGGATTATTTTTGGGAATGGTACAACGAATCATTTTCTTTCTCTTATAATTTATTTAAATGTCAAAGCTTCCGGGCTTTGCGGAGGAGGGAGCCGGAGGGGGAAAACTCGCCCCTCCCTGCACCCACCCACTCCAGTAAAGCATAGAGAATCAATGCTAAAGCGTATTGACCTCTAGCACTGCATACATGCTGTGAGGCGGGTATTATTATACCCATACACAAATACACACACCACACAATATCGCATAGACTCTACACAATCATGTTGATGCAGCTGTAAGCAAAGTTTGACACTAGACTTACAATTTGAATTTTAAAATTATTCTTTTTAACATCAGTAAGTTAACAAAAATGTATTTTACTGCTATTTAGGTGTCATCAACTGTTACTAAAGTACCGATTTTTAGTGAAAGCAGTTGAGTTTTGTACAGTGCTGTTTGAAATGTTGAGAATCAAAAGCACAGCTTTTACTAGACCGAAAGCTTCAGTCTCTATAATCGTCGGTTGTTCCACTGAGACTACGTCTGGCTCCACTAGACCTCCGTTATAGAGACTGAACGACTGCCTATGCCAGCCTGTGTTGAAGATATTCGGCTAGATTTTAGCCGCTAGGCCCCTCCACAAACATGACAAACTTGCCACGGCCGTATTGTTATGCCCCCAAAATCCCCCGAAATGTCATTTTACCTCGTGTATATCCAATTTTGAATTAGGCCTAGGCTATAATACATCGGTTCCACTTACTAACTTTATTGACATAATCCGTTTAATGGTCCCTTTTAAGGAAATTATGGGTCAAAATCGACATCCATGTTGAAAATCTTGCAAGCCGTGTTAAACTCTCGCTGCCGTCAATCTCATCCCTTCTAGTCTACGCCGAAGGCAAAATGATTATGAAGGAAAAACTGTGCGCCATCTACACGTTCGTAATGGCGTTATCACAGTTTTTCCTTCATAATCATTTTGCCTTCGGCATAGACTAGAAGGGATGAGATTGACGGCAGCGAGAGTTTAACATGGCTTGCAAGATTTTCAACATGGATGTCGATTTTGACCCATAATTCCTTAAAAGGGACCATTAAACGGATTATATCAATAAAGTTAGTAAGTGGAACCGATGTATTATAGCCTAGGCCTAATTCAAAATTGGATATACACGAGGTAAAATGACATTTCGGGGGATTTTGGGGGCATAACAATACGGCCGTGGCAAGTTTGTCTTGTTTGTGGGAGGGGCCTAGCGGCTAAAATCTAGCCGAATATCTTCAACACAGGCTGGCATAGGCAGTCGTTCAGTCTCTATAACCGGAGGTCTAGTGGAGCCAGACGTAGTCTCAGTGGAACAACCGACGATTATAGAGACTGAAGCTTTCGGTCTAAGCTTTTACTACACAGCCAGGATAGTGATGCTCCTAGATCTATGTGTGCACCCACCCACCCCTAATTACGTCACTGCTGGTCATACGTACCAATATTTGGCTCGCATAATTTCAAATTTGGGCCTCCCCCCCCCCCCTAAGAAATCCTGGATCCGCGCCTGAACTCAGTTGAGTTTTGTACAGTGGTGTTTAAAATGTTGAGAATCGATAGAACAGTTTTTAATACACAGCCAGGATTGTAATGCAGCTATGTGTGCGATTGACCAACATATTCCGCAACATGTGGGACTCACAGGAAAAAGTGGTGGTGGTTGTGCAGTGGGAGGTGGCAGTGCTTCACCTCCTCTTCCTAGCCCAAGGGCATCAGCAGCAAAAGAAGATCCTCGACCACGTCCCCGTCCTCGACCTCTACCAGCCATGATGAAATTAATGAAGTTTTAATGTAATTTTAAAAGAGGTAGGCTAGTCTCGTGTCTCCGCAAAAAATTGAGTTGTGGTGTCTTTAAAAAGACAGACGGAAAATGGAAAGAAGCTCACATCGCGAAACAAGGCATGCAAACACAGAACCACTTACCTATATAGTTAACACAAAGTACTGAAATGAATTGTAATCTCTCTTGTTATTGTTATTCACTTTAAAAAGTGCTCTCTTTTTCTTTCGAATAAGTGCCCGTTTTCTTTTTTAATAAGAGAGCCACTTCCCCCTTCTCATAAATGCCCAATTTAATACATCTGGTAAATGCCTCTATTAATATCTCATAGGTTCCCCCTTTCCTTCTATCGACAAGTGCACATTTTCCTTTATAATAAATGTCCCTTTCCATTCTCACAAGTGCCCCTATTCAACTCAGGTGCATGCCCCTGAGTGCATGCCCCTCGAGAAATGCCATGCCCCAGTCTGATAAGTGCCCCATCCATCTTTTATAATTGCCTCTTAATCTGAGAGGTGTCCGTTATACTTTAACAAAATTGCGTTACTGATTAATTAATTATATAATTACAAATCTTTATCTTCAGTTTTCTTATTTATAACTGATTTTCCTTATAAAATTAAAGATATGGCGTATATATTCAATACTGAATGAACGCCATTAAACTACTACCCACAACAACAACAACTTTAACAAGTGCTTGCTTCCTTTTCTTTGTATGCTCTCTTTTCAATCTTATTAGTGCTCCTTTTCATCTCCACTGTGCCTTTATTCAAATTTGAGAGGTACCACCCTTTAACTCTGTAATATGCAGGTAACAAGTTACCTTTTCATCTCTGATTAGTGCCATTTTCCTTCTGATCATTGACCCCCTTTTTATTTTCTAATAATTAAGTGTCCTTTTCCCGAATATTTCACCCATCATTCCTTTCACCATGGGGGTGGGGGGAGGTTACCCCCCCCCCCAATAGAATTCAAATCTAATTCGATACCCTGTGATTTACAAATGTTGCTGAAATGACATGGTTTTCCAGGGGTTTTTCTACCCCAAAAAAAGTATTTGCTTATCGCGCCACTGCAGTATCTTGGAACATTTTAAGAGGGGAAAAAAGCATGGACATCATTCATGATGATGTAATCACAATCTAGTGTTATCTATTGCTCCCAAAATTGTATATTTTCGCTTTGAGATTCCCCTTTGTAGGGGCCCTTTTTCTCCAGAAAGTGCCCTTTTTGTCCCCCCCCCCCCTTCCTCCCCTTTAAGCGCTCCCCCCCCCTGTGTTGTACTGAATACAGGGGCGGCCGAGCGACTTCCAAAGTGGGGGGGGGCACCAACAAAAAAGGGCACTTTCTGGAAAAAAGGGGCACCTACAGAAGCGAAAATATAAAAAAAATAGACATTGGTATATGATTTCAATATTTGTTTCTCTTCATACATCATACAAGATATCGCTTAAGCATCATACTTTACAGTTGGGTGTGATGTCTGAATATGCATTTACGAGCGAGCAAAGCGAGTGAGAAAAATTTTAAAGATCTGTGAGGTCGCAGTGCGAAAAATTACATCTTATAAAGAGGAAAAAAAGCCAATCATGATGGGGTTATAAGCACATTCTCATAACGGAAGACTGAAAAGACCTTTGATAAGTAACATAATTATATCATCTTTAAATGCGAGCGAGCGCAGCGAGCGAATTTTGGGGAAATTGCTCTTAGTCGCTTTAAATAAGGGGCACGTTTAATGATTACATGAAAAGGGGACAATTATCGAAAGGGATAAGACACTTATTAGAAAAGAAAAGGAGCACGTGTCAAAGTACAAAGGATAATTATAAGAGGTGAAAATGAGGCATTTTTTCATCTGAAAAGAGGCACTCACCAGTGATGAAAAAGAGGCGTTTACGAAAATGGGAAATAGGCATTTGTTGACGGAAAAGGGGCACCCATCAGATTTTGATAGGGGCATTTATAAGAGGTGAAAAGGGGAAAGGTCCCTTATTAGAAAGGAAAATGGGCACGTATCATTATTAAAAGGGGAATTATCAAAGTTGAAAAGGGGCACTGACCAGATATGAAAAGGGGCACTTATGAAAATGTAAAAGGGGCACTTATAATAAAGGAAAATGTACGTGCATTTGTTGAATGAAAAGGAGACACCGTTCAGATTTTTAAAAGGGGTAGTTATGAGAAGGGGAAGGAGCTCTTTCTTTTTAATGGGAGCACTTATCGTAAGGAAAAGGGACACTTATTAGAAAGGGAAAGGGGTAGTTATGAGAAGGGGAAGGAGCTCTCTCTTTTTAATGGGGGCACTTATCATAAGGAAAAGGAGCACTTATTAGAAAATAAGAGGGGCACATGTTAAAATGAAAGGTGTGCTCATCCGAGTTTAAAAAAGGGGTTGTTATTAAAAGGAGAAGGGGCACTTCTTACAAAGGAAAAAAGGGGAATTTGTCAAAGTAAAAGGAGCACCTCTCAGTTTTGAATAGGGCAATTATCAGAGGTGAAGGGGGCACTTATTAAAAGTGAAACGGGGCACTTCTCGTACCTGAAAAGAGGCACTTACTAAAGATTAAAAAGGGCACTTATTCAAGATAATTTCAAGATTTATGAGAATGGAAAATGGACACTTATTGCAAAGGAAAATGGGAACATGTCGAAGGAAAAGGGGCACGTGTCAAAAATAAAAGGGGCACTCGTCAGAGGTGAAAAGGGGGAAGGGGCACTTTTACTAGGTAATAGGGGCACTTGTCAAAGTAAAAGGGGCACCTTTCCTATGTAAAAGGGGCACTTCTTACAAAATAAAAGGGGCATTTTTCCTATGTAAAAAGGGGCACTTTTGGGGTATCTGAAAAAGTGGGGGGCACTGTGCCCCCCTGCCCCCCCCCCGGGAGAACCGCCTCTGACTGAATATCTCTCACAGTGACCAATACTGATCTCCAGCCCCTCCCCCCCCCCTGCGAAAAAAAGTGTAAAAACACGTTAATTTTACCTGTTTTGGGAGATGCCCCCCCCCCCCCATGGGGGGTGCGATTTTTCAAATTTTCGAGGGCCAAACAAAAAAAATGTGCTCACTGAAGGAAAGAAAGAAAGACAAAAAAGATAATGTAGTTACGAAAAACTGTAAGAAATCAAATATAATTTTGTTCGTTTAAAGATACCATCAATGGTAACTTTTTCAATGCAATTCGTTAATTAGAGAAAATTCGAGGGAAGCTTGCTCTTCGAAATCGCATTTCTCGCTCGAGACATCGACCTTTGCTGCTTACTTTAGAGTCATTCTTGTGTGGTAAGACTTTGGTCGTGAACTTATTCAAATTAACATGAAAATTCCGTGTTGTGAGTGGTGGCTAAGCAGAGCAAAATATGCAATTAATACCCGGCATTTATGTCGCGCCCTGGGCTGCCTGCTGGGGATGGATGCCGGATGCTGCGATGGACGGTCCGGTCGTGAGATGAGATGGCAAAACAACAAGTCGAATTTTTTGACAATTGACTTTTTAATGTTTCATGCATTGCCAGTTTGATACTTACTTTATGATAGTAGCGAATAGTATAGCATACAAAGGTGCATGCAATGAGTTCGTTTAGTAACCTGGCATGATACTCCCCATAATGCAGAAATAATCATGAAGAAAAAAAAGGGAATCAATTGAATTTTAATCAAAGTTACTTAGGTCTAGATCTAGACTAGTCTAGTATTGAAATCTATTGGAGAAGATAGTCATAATTGACTAGTTTCAATGAATACATTCCCACTAAACTCTATTAACAGCAACCAAATATAGGACATGGCTATTGGTTAAATAATAGGTGGCAACTGCACGTTTGTTATTTGTAGATTGGTGAACAAACAATGGCTGATGTAGTGGAGAAACCAGAGGGCAAAGCCGATGCATCGGGCGACCCCAGCAGAGTCCAGGAAGTTACCCCAGGCAGTGATGCCAACGGTGACCAAGCCAAGCAGACTGCCGTTGACGGAAGCCAGATATCCACACCCAAGGAACTGCAAGAGTCTGATTCGGTCGTTGACGATGATCACGAGAAAGAAGATGTCTCTGGGAGTGGAGATGGGGACGAGTGGTTGGATGTTCTAGGGAGTGGCAAGCTGCGGAAGAAGGTTCTCAAGGCTGGTCAGGGAGAGGCCGCTCGGCCTGACAGGGGTATGGCCATGACTGTGAGGTACAAGGGCAGGCTCCAGGATGGAACTGAGGTCGAGGGGGAAGAGAAGGCCACTTTCACACAAGGAGAAGGAGAAATAGTGCAAGGTTTGTACTTTGTTGTGATGTACAGTGTGAATGGCGATAATCCTTCGGGTAAACAACACTGTGTTTGATCCTTGTTTTATTCATGCTTATTAAGATTAGAACCCATTGGGTTATATGCTTCCATTTATCATCGAAGTATTATGTCTGAGCCATTGTGAAATGTCAACAGTATAGTCTGAGTTATAAGCATCCATCCATACCTACATGTATAGACTGCATTATACGTTATTCTTGAACTGTTGAAATCTGCATTAAATGGACCTTTTACAAGACTGCATCCTTGTCTATCTTACGGAATCTGTACATAGTATCTACTGTATGATTTGCATGATAACAATAATTATTATGATTTACTTTAAAATGCTCTATAACCCCAAGATCTGCAAAATCATCAGTATCATTCTTTTCTTTTCACCAACCTATTGCAAAACGTTCTCCCCATGCAGCCAGAAATAGAAAGTGTTTAGTTCATAGCTGCAAACCATTCCATTTTGGGGGCCTTCTAGCTATTGTTTTGAACACTACATTTCCTCTATTTTTCTGATATATTCTGTGTGAAAAGTATACGAAATAGACTGTACCAGTATTCCTAATTTTGCCTTCAGAGATTCCTAATTTTTGATGTGAAAGGTTGGCAAGTATAATATTTAGTCATAATACTAGATAGCTGTCCATCTACATGTAGTACTTATGGAGCTGGATTTTGACTGCACAGTCTCATCACAAAGTGATTGATTTTTCTTGTATGATTTGTTCCTCAGCTATTGACTTGTGTGTATGCCTGATGGAGCTAGGTGAGGTAGCAGAAATCCATACCAATGCTAGATTTGCCTATGGTGAATATGGAAAGTAAGTAATCATTGTAGACCTTTCCCATTAAAAAATACTACCATATAAACTTATCTTTCATGTATCAAAATAAAGATACCGGTAAATTAAGATGATATGCAAAGCATTGCCAATCAACAACGAATGAGTCTCTGAAAATGAATTGCAAAAATGGGGCATCTGGCCATTCATATGTTGATGAGCATTAGAGGTATCCTATGGCTTGTCCACGATCTTTGATGTAAAGGAGAGGCATCTTGACTATGCTTGTCAAAACAATGCAGTCCTGAGACTACAGTTGACGTCCAGAGCTTAATCCTCCTTATTGGTTCTCATTCTTTGTTTTCATTGTTGAACAAGAGTGTCTAACAGATGCACATGCTCATTAACATTTGAATGGCTTCTTGCTCTATTCATATTGCCATTTTTTTAATCAGACCTTCTGACGGTAAATGAATGTGCCCATCCAAGAGTGTGAAAGTTCAGAACTTGATCTTAATTGATGTTTGTAGAGTAGTAGAGTATTAATTTTTCTTTGATTTGATACATATTTTATAACATTTTATTGATGGTTTATATATTAAATTTTGAACAATAAAGAATGTCCACTTTCTTTTTTTGCTGGGTGTACATGGCTTCCTGCTTATTTTAGAAAGCCTGAAATCATGAAATAAAACCATTTGGTCTTGTTATTTTGTATCTTCTCAGAGCGCCGAAGATCTTGCCCAACACTGACATGATTTATGAAGTAGAATTATTAGAAGCAAACCCTCCACCTACACCTATCACAATGACATTAGAAGAAGTATGTCAGCTAGCGTAAGTACTCTTTTTCCTCGATTTTCACTCATTTTGTTTGCAGCTTACTTTAAACCCCCTCTAAAGTTTTAGGAGCCCCAAAAATTTGATGGCTAAATATCACTTAAATTGTATCATAATATGAAAGAGGATGTCATTTAAGAGTCTTTCCTCCAAGGATTTTCATGACAAATGTGTTAGAAGTCGAATATTGATGAAAGAATACAAAATTTTGGGTTTTCTGCGTACAACAGAAAACCCAAATTATGTATTCTTTGATCAATATTTGTCTTTAAATACATTTTGGGGGGGGGGGAAATCCTTGCAGAAGTGTGTCTTAAAGGACATCCTTTTCACAGTATGATACAATTTAAGTGAAATTTTGCCATCAAATTCGAGGCCAACAGAGGGGCTTTCAAAGCAATTTTTTTTTTGTCCTTGTGGATATATTCATGAATTTTGTCAATACTGTTAATGTTATGCCACAAAAGGAATGAACCACATTTGGACACAACACCAAATGTGTGTACTACGTGAAAGTGTCCTGTTGAGGAATTGCTCTTTAGAGATCACAACAAATTTTGGTTTGCAGTTTTTTTTTCTCATTGCTCTTTCTTTCCTCTTTCTCTCTAGTCATTCAAGATATTTTATTCACTCTTTTTTCAGTTCTAAATTCTCCTTTGTCTTTTAATATATATGTCTCTGTGTTTTCAATTTTACCACTCAGGTAGTCCCTTGTGCATAAATTTTAAAATGTTGTATTAATAAAAACTTTGAGGAGTTGTCAGTCACCTCATAATAATCATACTTTTATTCCTTTTGTTGTTGTTTTCAGGAATAAGAAGAGGGAGTATGGTAATCAACTGTTTGGAAGGAAGGACTTTTCTGGTGCAATCAACTCATACTCAAAGTAAGGTCAATTGTGTGCATTTGTAACGATTCTTCTAAATTCATTGGATGATGGCTTGTTCAACTATTTATTTTTAATTGCATTGTCACATGTGAGCCATAATTTGTCAGGATTAGGAATTTCATGTAAGCCAGTTCGCAAAATCAGCAATAAATTGAGAAGAAGAAGAAAAAATCATGAAATTGTCTTCAGGCAACAACTTTCCTTGCCTTTATATGTCTTCTCTTTGCAAGGTGTGAAGATCATACACTTGTGCTTATAAATTCTCAGTGGAACATATAAAATCAGGAATTTCAGCCAAGCAAAATGATATTCTAATGGCATGATGCCGCATCTCTATTTTGCTGCAAGCAGTGCATCTAGGAGCTTGCAGATAGTTGGAATAATGTTACAAATGGTGGTCATTTTTAATGATTGTCATGTCTTCTTTTTCTCCATCTAATGATCATTTTTCTTCTTCTCTTTTTTTTTGCAGAGCCATCACATTGCTAGATGATTGTCCAGTAAGTGAACATGTATTTTTGGAGATAGTAAAGTAGCCTTTAGAGGATAACGTTGAGACTTGAAAGATTTGTTTATCAGTATCCATATTGATTTTAAAATACATTGCATTGTTGTGAATCCTGTGTTACACTGTGATCCCAGATCTATTAAAATGGCCGATAGTAAAATCCATAAAACATCATCACTAACCCTTTCCAGACAATCATGCCACATTTTACAGTTTGGCTCAATGATTTGATTCAGAGCCCTAAAAATATGCCAGATGCATTATTAGAATGGCCCATTAATAGAATTCTGCACACACTGCATTCTTTTTTTGTTGCATGAATATTGTGTGTTGATGCCAGGGGGGTGTTTCACAAAGATCCTAAGTTGAACTTAACTCTAAGTTGAACTTAAAAATTATGGAAAGCCATTAGCACCCTTGAAAACTTTTTGTAAAAGTTGTTATAAATGGCATAAAATGTTGATTCAAATCATTTATATTTTCTATTATCATAGGAAATTTCATGTTCTTGATGTAAAATTTATAAAAAGTCTAAAATACTTCAATTTCTGCTTTTGAATATATTTCATTTTAAGGCTCCAATGGCTGTCCATAATTTTTAAGTCCAACTTAGTGTTAGGTTCTACTTAGGATCTTTGTGAAACACCCCCCAGGACTTTTTGTTCAAAGGAAGAGAAGCTGTAAAATCCTTAAATTGGCAACATGTTGAGAGAATCAAAATCATTAATT
This sequence comes from Strongylocentrotus droebachiensis, assembly GCA_035222895.1. Lineage (NCBI taxonomy): Eukaryota > Metazoa > Echinodermata > Echinoidea > Camarodonta > Strongylocentrotidae > Strongylocentrotus > Strongylocentrotus droebachiensis. The sequence goes on from JAVYIG010006099.1 coordinate 12,567, forward strand.
ACCGACAACTACAAAAATTGCCATTTTAAAACATTTCAACGTTCTCGCCCATGTATATTGCTTTCAGAGACTTTATATTTTATTAAAACAATGTAACTATAAAATAAAAATATTTTTGTTGCCAATTTTAAGAACAGTATTTGATCGATTCAACCCTTACAATAACTCTGATAAGCTCTTGAAATATTGGCATCAGATTGGCTGACAGTTAATTTGTCAGAGAATTTTAGCATTTATTATTAATAACAAGTTTTATGAAGCAGGATCCTGGATTAAACCTAGGATTTTGTCTGGCCTGACAATGATATTAATTGGAAAGAAGAGTTTATATATCATGGTGTCAACAAATAATGTAAATGATCACTATTGTGTTTATTTTTGACAGAGTGGAAAGGGTGATGACTACGAGAAGGAAGTGAATGATATGTTGGTCAAATGCTTCAATAATTTGGCCGCTGCTCAGCTCAAGGTAAGAAGGAATCATGATGATAACCTCTGGCCTGACTTTCTGCAGGTTTTAATCCGTCAAAGACATGGTTAGGATTAGGGTTGGAATGGGGTTTTAGGTGAGGTTTAGGTGCAATCAAACCTGCTTTAGTGACCACCTGTATAGAAAGGCCACTGTCTACAAAGACCACATTTTTTGCTTCCCTTAAAAATGTTTTCTCATTGAAACATGTACTAAAGGAACCTGTACATAATAGTATATTTGTAAAGCGCTTAGAGACATTTGTATTAAGCGCTATATAAAAGCTAAATATTATTATTATTATTATTACATAAAGACCACCTGCTATAAAGACCAATTTTCTTGTCTCCCTTGGTTTGTCTTTATAGACAATTTTCACTGTATAAGAATACACTGTGCATTTAGTGTTTGGTCCAGGGTTAAGATAAAGACTTTTGTCAATGTAGGAAATAGACCATGGAGGCATTGCCGCAGGAGTACATATCATAGAATCTGAAAATCAAGGCAATTCCAAGAAAAGTTGATTTGGAAGACGTGACAGTATTTTACTCTATTTGTTAATTAATACATTTGAGTTTTATTTTCCTTTTATTGAAATACTACCTGCACACAACAGAAGCTCTTGTGCCATTAAGTTACAGTTATTTTCATCATGCACAAAATTTGCAACTCTCTATATTTTGAATAGTTGTAGGATGATTATACCTTGTAGATTATCTTATTAGCATCAGAAAGAGGCATATTACATTTCATTATCAAGCTTTAATATGGTGTTGAATGCCTTCCTGAAAATGCTGCACATTTCGGTGCTTTTATCACATAACTGCCAACCCTTCCTTTCAAGGAAATATTCCTTCTTTAGGCCTTCAAAATAATGTTCTGAATCCTAGATGTCTCTTTTTTCTAAAAACTGTGGTGTAAAATGTATATAAATATCCACATTTTTCCATGAGAGATTCCTCCTTTTTTTTTTGCTGTGAAAAGTTGGCATGTGCAAGTTGGTAAGCCTGAATCCGAGGAACAGGGTAATAATATATATATCTGTAAAGCGCTTTGATAGGGCCTTCCTGAAAAGCGCCATATAATAAATAGTTATTATTATTATTATTATTATTATTATGTACATGTATGATAGCATGTTCTCTTATGAATTCATTATATGTTATGTTTGCAGGTGGATGCATTCTCAGCAGCTCTTCAGTCTTGCAACTCTGTCTTATTGAAGGACCCCAGCAACGTGAAGGCACTGTTTAGGAAGGGCAAGGTAATGACAGAGAAAGAAATATATATATACATATATATATATATCTTTATATAAAGGGGAGGGCAAGGAGAGAGGGGGAGGGAAAGAGGAGGTGGGGAAAGCAAAAGAGAGGGAGATGATAAATACATGATAAATACATGTTTTACAAAATTGTTTCACACAATTTTATAATATATACAGACACTGAAACTTTTTGTCTTGCACCCTTAAGAGTAAAATGCAAGAATGAACAGACAACTAAAGGGGGACAAAGTGTGTGAAAAAAATAAGGCGCTCTGATTGGCTCTGCAAATAATGAGATGCCAGTCTTGGTGTACCAGCATCCACTCCCAGTCTTCCTTTGGCTAGATCAACTCACAATAATTTGATTTAGGGAAGCTGGCAAAACATGTGTATTACATCAGAGTACTATTTTGAATTTCAATTTGAAAGAGATTATCAGTCAAGAAGGCATGGTTATTGTGGATAACTAACTCATTAGTAAAAACATGCTTTACAAATGTTACTGCTTTTATCCCCTGTCAAGTCGTTGACTTTCTAAATCTGTCTCAGCTTGAGTTTGATATCAGTTGCATCTCCTATTAAGTGAACATGATATTGTGATTGATTTGAAAACTTTGTGATATTTATTTTTGTATTCATTCAAATCTTTTGCAACTCTTTCTGATATGGGCCCTGTACTAAGCAATTGATACATGCAATTTGGAAGTATAGCCACAGAATTTGTAATATTAAAGTCTGTTTAATCCATGTAATTTTCAATTTTTACTCACTGCTTGAAACTGTAGAGCTTGAATGCAATGGAAAGGCTATATGTTTGTTGCGATTGTAATTTTGATCTTATAAAGTCAATGTCGAGCTTGTATAGTATTCTTGTTCAAAGAGAGAAAGTTTGACAAGATAGCTGAAAAGTTTGTGTATTCACTAGTATGTCGGCGCTCATTTGATTGAAGTCCTATCCTCTCATTCTCTAGGTTCTAGCTGGCCAACAGGAATTCACCGAAGCTCAGACGTATCTCAAAAAGGCTTTAGCAATAGAACCAGCGAACAAGGTATGAAATAATGATTAGCTTCCTGAAGATTTTGATTCGTCTAATAATTGTTATGTATTGGCAAAAGTATAAATCAATAACTGGAAAGTGTGATAAGATGTTACAATTTCTCAGCGATGATTCACCATTTACTATTGGCTTCTTCTGGTGGTATGATTTCCTGTTTTACCATGTTTTATTGTTCGGATCAGGGCCCTTTGTCATTAAACTGTCATCAATAACAAGTTACAATAACTGTTATAAGCTACTGAACCTGTTTTTTAGGTCAGCAAATACCAAATCTGTTTCATTTTCTGCAGTTCATTCACCAAAAGATTGCTAAGTTTTCAAAGAAGAATAGTTTTGAATTTGTTGAATACCAAATTATGTTTCTATTTGTCCAGACCAATCACCAAGAGATTGCTAAGTTTTTCAAAGCTTATGGTTTTAAAGTTGTTGAATGCCTAATTATGTTTTCTTTTGTGCAGACCATTCACCAAGAGCTTGCTAAGCTCTCATTGAAACAGCAAAAGGAGGTCAAGTCTGAAAAGGCCATGTACCAGAGGATGGTAGGAGATATGGCCGCTGTGTCAGAGTCCGAGAAAGAAGAGAAAAATAGCTCAAGAGTAAGTTACAAAAACTTCATTCTGGCCCCGTCTTATAAAGAGTTATGATAAATTGATCAAAATCAATCGTAAGTCCTCCAATCAATCGCAAGTTTGCAGTCTCCTATCTCTTATGTACATAGTTCGCAAATAAGTTGTGATTGATTTCAACTCTTCATAAGACGAGGCCCTGATGTTAACGTTGATTACGATAGTTATTAAATAATAATAATAATGGAAAGTGCTTATATAGCGCCAACTAGTTCATGGAATTCTTTTTAAGCTTTACAAAAAAAAAATTAAACAACAATATATTAACACACATTGTATCAGAACAAAGAACACATGGATATATAAGCATTTCTGCCAGATAATAATAACATTATGAAAGCAATATTTACCCATCAACTCTTGAGTCCAGACAGTTGAAGATACCGCTATTAGCTTATGAATGTTTTAATGGACTAGCTTCCTCTTATTTATATGAATTACTCACAGACAGACCAACAATAGAATAGGGTAGCATAGCACAAAAGCGCTTTGCGTGATGTTTCCAAAGGTCTTCAGGAGGGGGAGAATAAAAGATGATATTATAATTTGATGCATTTCAAGATGCCCCTTTCGTTAAGGTACGATTCGTTTATTAATGTAGCATATGAAAGGGACCTAATATGCTTTGAAAAGAGGTAGAAGAGGCACTGTCTATCCTGGTAGATGTAGGGCGTGGCGCCCCTTTTGTCCTGGACCCTGATGCCCTCCAAGGAGGTGACAGTTAAAGCCCTACTACACTAATTATAGCTACGTGCGCCCTCTATATAACAAACAATGCCTAATTGGTGACCATTGGTCCCCCATGATCCTCTTTGTCTTATGTTAATTGAGAGCTGATTTGATGAGATAACCACCTGGCAGTGATCACGTTAGGAGGTCTAATCCCTCCTGGCCAAACTAGTGAAAACAGGCTTTAAAAGAGGCTGATTTATTACTTTAAAAGGGCACAGTTTGTCAGAGGAAATGGGAGAAACATGTAGAATCAAAAAGCGACGGTAAAGAGTGACACTTATCAGAAGTGATAAGGGGCACTTTTGGACTTTTTAAAAAATGGGGAGGGGGGCAGTGGGCCCATAGTAGTCAAACTATCAGTAAGCCAAATTAGGAGCTGTATCAACAAAACTGAAGCCATATTTCATGTGTCCAGCATTTTTAAATTAACTTCCTAGGAATCTCTTAAAATTATATTCTTTTCTTTTCTTTTCTTTTTCAACTCAGGCTTATTATCTTCTGATTGGATTAACAGTGATCATTGCTGCTGTCGGCGTAGTGCTTTCTCTTTATTTGTCGTAAACCTACATGACGATGCTGTTAGCCATCTGTGACCAAATGGACTTCAAAACAACTCCAGAGTAAGAATGTAGACACCTTTAAAAATGCAATAAATGCAATACAATTGCCTAAAATTATCCATTTGATGACAGTAAGCGAAGTACGGGTTTCTATCTCTCCTTTCAGTCCCGAAAAAGTATCTTTCGTCATGATTTTTTTGTGGAGTCTACACAACATGAATTACGGAATGCTGGCACTGGTCTCAAGCAGGATAACATTGATGATCGGTTATTGGCCATTGCAGTAAGTTTGTTATAAACTGAAGCTGTGTGGTTTATTTTTATGAAAGCATCGCCTGTATTTGAGACCTCTTTCTGCAGTTATATAAAGTTCTACATACTGTTAAAGCCACGGAAGAGATGCAGGAAATCCCCGGCATTTAATCCAGATGTACGCCTTGTACGGATTCTATCCTTCTTCTGTTGCTCTGGATTTATTCGTAGAAGAAAGAAGCCCATGGATTCTGGAGCAAATAAGTGCAGTAGGAGGAGATAGCCCACTTTGTGATGTATTCATGCTAACCTCTCACCCCATGGTTGGGGTATAAGCTTTGATAATACTCTTTTAATAAATCCTTCTACATACATGTGCATGGTTTGATCAGCAGATGCCACCTAACGTTTATATTAACTTATTACAAAATTGTAACTTTCAACTTGAAGTCCATGAATATTGATGCTAGGATCATGGAATATTACAGAGATACTTGCATTTACCTTTTCAACCTATTTACTAACAAGTTAATTTCCAAGGGATATAAGACTTTGATTGAAGATTGTGAGCTGTGAGATGATTTGATTAATATGTTTATGTAAAAAAGGTGTGAACAATATAGATTATTGTACATAGCTATTTCTAGGAAATAATCTTTTCATTGATATTTGCAAGATCTTTCAAGAGTTTTGAAGTTACTAAAGAGATCCCAGCAGCTGTATCCTGTCCTCCCCCTCTCTTCTTCTCTCTCTCTCTCCCTCTCTCTCTTGCTCTTTCTCTCTCTCTTTTGCTCTCTCTCTCTCTCTCTTTTCTATTCTTCTTTCTTTCTTCCCTGTCTCCCTTCCTTCCCCTTCATGCATTTATTGTTTTGAAGACTCTCCACTTGTCGCAAGTTTTAACGCCAATGTAGACAGAATATCAACTCAGTATTAATACATATACTCCATTATTTTGTGTACGTCCAAACCATATTATCATCTCTTTTGTATGCTCCAGGAAAGAGGTCTTGTGTATTCTATAAATTACGGTAAGCCAACGATTGTGTATCACTATTGTGGCCTATGTAGATAATAATAATGATAATAGCTACATTTACTGTTAAATTGTGCATGTCTGCTTCCAAGGGGATGCTCAAGGCGCAGACAAAGTAGTATTATTACTTGGCTTTAGCACATCTACCCTAAGGTGCTAAAAGCATTCAAGGAATACATTTATTTTACCCATTTAGAACACCTGGGTGGAGTGTGGCAAATAATTGATGATTGGATTAATGTCTTGCCAAAGGACGTTAGTGCTGCGGCAGGACTCGGACCGCGAACCATGTGCTCCACCGCCTGGTTACTAGACCACGACGCCTCTTTAATCTTTAAATACCTATTTTCTGTAGAGAATGCGTATTTCTGCAAACTATGTATAAATATTTTGAGGGTGCTCTGACAAATGTTGCTGCAACAGTTGCCAAGGGATTTATTTTGTCAAAGATGTAAGGTTAGGATTAGGGTTACAAATGAGTTTTAGTTTTTAGGGCTCGCATCAGGTCTAGGATTAGGTATAGTGTCTGGTCCAGGGTTGAAATTAAGAATTCATTTAGCATAGGATATTGACTGCAGATCTATTGTCACTGAAGCATGTGGCATATAAAACCTATATATTGTTTAAGCATATATCATTATGGTTGTATTGTCCATTATGTACAACTGTATGTAGCACATCCTAAAAGTGATGGGTTTTTAAAATTAATTATTGCTTCCCTTTTTGTTAGGGGTTAATCATTATGGTTGTGTTGTTTATTTTGTATCTTGCACCTTCTGAAAGTCATATAATTTTGTTTTCATTTGTTTTGTTTTTTATATTTTGCTGCTCACTGAAATTCTGATGGCACCAAAGATAGTGCTTTGGCTGATAAGCATTTTGTTTTCAACTGCACTTCCCTCCATTGATTTATAAGAGATACAGAGATAGCAATTTGAATGTATTTATTTCATATCTATCCCTGTCACTTTGTAAAACATGAGTTTTGTTAAATCTAAAATAGGACAGAGCATCAAACCTTGTGCTAGTTTGCATCATTATAGAGATATGTACTGATAAGATTTCAATGTTATGTCAAAGGTTACAGTTCAGGCAACATGAGAATGGTTATATTCTATTTATTATTATTATTGTTATGTTCAATCCATATAATTCCTAGAGGCTTCAATGCTGAAGCCACCCTGTTCCATGCAATGGGTTCATTGTCATTATTAGTTTCTTCAGAATTTTGTTGTAGAAGTATCCTCTTAAGATAAAAGAAAAATTGCCCTTCTTTCTTTGCAACGGAGAGCAACAAAGATCTTCTATTCAGACTTACTTATGAATTTATTCCTTGAAATGCTAGAGCACCGTATGGCAGCCGTGCTAAAGCCCAGGTAATAATCTGGAGCGCCAGGAGGGTCATATCTGACTGACATGAGCGCTATACAAGAACCCACTATTATTATTATTATTATTACTTCACTCTTCATAAACCTACACCAAAACATTTGCAATACACTCAAAGTCGTTAACTCTTACATGTATCAAAACACCCTTTCATTGCCGTTCATTTTCAACCTCGCTTGCTGGACTTGTTTATTTAGACTGTTGCCATGGCGAGGTCTACAAGTACAGTCCAACCCAGCAAACAACAACTTTCCCAAAACATCCCCAACTTATAAAGCCTAATCCTGGGTATGGAAAATAATCTTTGGAGTAGAGCCAAGTGTTGCCTGCTGATAAACAAACCACACGCAATCAGATGCACTTGGCACTTTATCTGTCACAAGCCGTTGACATCAATTACTAGCCGTTTGTCAAATGGGGCAAGTTGGGGGTTTCCCCTTTCCTTGTTGCTAGGCTTGCCACTCCTCACACCTGGGAAAGGTTAGTGGAGGATTAAAAGCATTTTTTTAATTTACAGGTTAATAGTAGTAATTCCTGTCATACCTGCCCTCACTTATTGACACCAATTACTATCCATCTGTCAATTGGGGCAAACTGGGGGTAGGCCGATGTCGCCCCCTCTCCTCTCTCTCTCTTTGTCTCTCTTTATCTCTCTTTATCTCTCTTTCTCTCTCTCCCTCTCTTTCTACACATGTATGTCCCTTCACATCTGGGCAGTGTTGGTAAATGGTTGAATAAAATGTGTTTTATTTTTATTTAAATTTCAATATTTAGTGATTCATATTTCCTGCACTATAAAAAGGTATTTACAAATCATCTTTTCAATTCTGTTGGTAACTAGTTTAATTGTTGTTTTGTTTGTGAAACTTTGTGACATTTATTTGTTTTTTTTGTTACTTTTCAGCTACATTTTTATGTGCCAGGCACTTTGGTGAAAATTGTAACTTACCACTGAATGTACCATTATTTTTTTTTTACTTGGACAGGTTCATGCATCCAGAAAGCAAAGACATGAAAAACAAGGAGATTTCCCCCCCCCCCCCCTGAAACTTACCTTTAGTTATTTAATGTCAAGCAGTTTCAAATTTTGTTCATGAAAGTTTCCTCATACCTGAAGGTCTTAGTGTTTCAGTAGCTCAAGAGATGACCCAAAAAAAAGGAAACAAAAATCTGTTTCACCTTGTACATCATTAGTTCAAACATGTTAAAAATGAACTGTAGGGCTCGCACTTGTGTGCACCCTATTCTATGCAAGTTTGTAAGCGTGTGTTGAGTAGTCTACTAAACAAGTCGTTTTACGGTTCACTGGGGGTGTATTTAAACTGCAATATCTCTCTGTAGACGATATGTTTGAAGCTCATAGTTTGACTGCAGTACAGTGACATGGAACACCTTGCATCTAGAGCAAAACATGCTTTGGTGATTGGTGCACTTTAAAGTACAAAGAAGTAGAGAGGAATTTGGATCGTTAAACTTGATGTTGTAATGAATCTGTTATATCCGGGCTAAAAACGTAATGATAATAATCATAATCCCAGGACTTGATACCAGTAAAATTACCATGCTACAACAAAACTGTGTTTATATTGGAGCTATAAAAAAAAATGTAAAAAATGGGACAGGTTAAATTACCTTGTTATAATGGGAGGTCATAATAATCATATTCCTTTTAATGAGGTTCCACTCTGTTTTAATAAAGATGAAGTATAGCTTAAACACCTTCTTCAATTATCTGTTACGGAGGTAGATGCATGAATTATCAGTATACAAATGTTCGAAATCGTATTCATTGAATATGCTCTATGTCAAACTGTATGATTGCTACCGATAACAAATATACCTAATTTGTTTCATTTGAATCTGTAAATTTGAATTGTCCAGCATTCTAAATTATGTTGTAAACCCCTGTAAGTGTACTCAGAGATTTGTATTGCAGACAAGAATTCTGTAGGAATATTTTTAGTGAGCAAAGTGTGAATGTTTTGAATACCAAATGGAGATGCATGCTCATTTAAAAAGTCTGTTTTGCTCTCACGATATGTTGCATGTACATGTAGATTACAAAACTATATAAAAATGAAAATATGCAAATGTAAATTTGAATTATGCCTAGATTCTTACATTTAGATAGATTTATCTCATCATGTAAGTAACATTCCATGCTGAAGATGTGGGAATTAGTCCCGATTGTGTTTTTTGGTTAATATAAATTATTCATCCTCCTTATTAATTTTGAAATTATACTGATAGTTAAGAATAAATATTGATACATAATGTTAAGGACAGCTTATTAAAAACTGTAAAAAGAGAAAATGCCATTTTAATGAAAAATGTAGACTGTGTAGACTCATAGTCAGCCTTAATATTTATACTTTTGATATGTGTAATAATTATATTCATGTATTGTTGTTTCACATATTTTTGTCATTTTTGTCATTAAATGACGAGATGTTGCAAATGAGAAATAAAAGTCTTTTATATCTATTTTTCATTACCTACAGGTATGTCTCTTTACCTTGCCCCAATATGAAGATGGGGCAAATTGTAATTTTGAATGTGATCAGAAACCTCAAAACTGGGCGAGAGAAAATAAAAAGGGGTATACTGTTAACTAATCACATTTATACTACACCAAAACGTGTTTTGCCGTTCTATTATGAAAGTTCTTATATGAAAAATATCAAAGCCCCACTGCACTACTTATAGCTACTTGCGCCCTCTATATAGCAAACAATCACATTTATACTACACCAAAACGTGTTTTGCCGTTCTATTATGAAAGTTCTTATATGAAAAATATCAAAGCCCCACTGCACTACTTATAGCTACTTGCGCCCTCTATATAGCAAACAATGCCTAATCGGTGACCATTGGTCCCCCATAATCCTCTTTTTCTTATGTTAATTGGAGCTGATTTGATGAGATAACAACCTGTCAGTAACCATGCAGGGAGGTCTAATCCCTCCATGCCAAACTAGTGCAGAGGGACTTTAACCATTTACATTTATCCTACACCAAAACATGTTTTGCTCTTGAAAGCTGTGAAAGCTCTTTTTTTATGAAAAATATTAAAATGAACAAATATATATCATCTATATGATTGATCATACCATGTGTTCACACACACCACACCTTTTCAACCCTTGTATGCTGCACCTTTCAACTCGACAAGAAATGAAACTCCAATTTCAAAATGATAATTACTCTACTGAATATCTGATTTTATTGAAGGCGTGTCCAGTCCTTAAATGAAAACATAAATTATCATACACACATTAAAGTCAACTTTTACACACTTTGTTTTTTATTATTTTTGTACACACATAGGTAACTTATTCAAGAAGAAAAAGGACACAATCCCATATTTCACAATAGTGCAATCAAGGAAACGAGTCCCTGGTGCAATGTAACTGAAATATGTGATAGTGAACACAACTCGACAGCGATTTCTTCTTCTACTGCATTTTATACATTCCAAAATAATTCCAAATATTAACAATAGACACACTATATGCTACATTTTTCATAAATGACAGTAAAATGTTTATCAATTTCCATAATATGGCTAAATACAGGTGTACCTCACATTTGTACATTTCTTTTTTTTTAAACTTGGTGTCTAAAACATCAAAAATACAAGACATAGTCACTAAACATCTAAACATAAATTGAATATTTAAAATTCAAATGGTTCCAGAAAAACGAAGAGAAGTGCGAGAAGAAAAAAAAAATCGGCAATGTATATATTTCCTTCAAAAGATATGGTTTACAAATAAATAAACGGCAAATAATGTGCATTTTGAGCATACGTAAAGATGCTAAACAAGCGCTCGTGTTCGAAAACTAGTAAGTACAAAATGGCTACTTGACTGAGCAAGGAAAAAAAAAAACATCTGTCAATACAGATTAAAATTCAACACTTTAATTACATATTAAAAAATACAGCACAGAAGAAGAAAAAAGTGTATGATAAGTTCTGAAGCACATTGCTATATAAAGCTACATGTATTTACCTTTGGAAATGGTCACAAATTTAATTACCTCCCCAAAAACAAAAAGAAACGATAGTTTCACCAAAATAGCCAGCATTAAACGATTTTCCATATCAATTTGTATGATAAATTTAAAAAAATCTATTGAACTTCCTTGTCAAATCGACCCAATTCGACTAATCTACTGAATCACGAAAGGATTTCCCTTTTTAAACATGGGCAAACGATAGCCTGTATAAACCTACATGTCTATTCTGTCAACAAGGATCAGCTCCAATTCAGCTGTGCGTCCATTGTCAATAATACCATGTATTTCATGAATATATGTACATAATTGGTTAAAACCATGCTTACTGACCACAGATCATTGCAGGATCATCCTATTGTAATATTATGATAGATATTGGTACCACACCTGTTTTAGGTGAGGCTCTGCCAAATGCACTGGTCAGTACTGGATTAAACTCAGTACACCATCTATTCGAGAGCCAGAAGGGTTCTCACACCTATCTGCTAATCCAAACAAAAATGACACGTACATGTAGAAGAAGACTGTCAAGTGTCAATGTACACTGTATAATTACACCTACATGTACTTCACTACTGTACATTCAAAGTAGAAATACACAGGATCATACACACTGTATATATACCCAAATATTATCATATAAAAGACAACAGAACATATTGGATATTAAAAGCCAAATTGTTACCCTACTGTGTACACATACATGCTGTGATGGTCTGTATAAAAAGACCACCTGTCTAAAAAGTATATTGAAGTACATGTATGTAACATGTACCTATATAAACAAATATTTCATGAACATGTAAAGACCATATTTGTGTCTCCATTGAGTGGTGTTTTTAGTATGGTAAAATTCATCTTGCAGCTTACATTTCCGCAGGCATACTTTTAAGAGGAAAGAAAGAAGGAAAGAAAGAGAAAGAAGGAAAGAAAGAGAAAGAGAGAAAAGAAGGACAGGGTTGAGACTTGAGAGAGATGGATGTTCCACCCCCATGAGATTCGCACATTGCAGACAGGAAGAATAAGCAGATTATGAATCCATAATGCGTACATGCTCATGTCCACCCTGAGGAAGACATGGAGCATTCACACAAACAGAAATTAATACCTAATTCATTTAAAGAAGTGCCTATACAAAAAAAATCAGTGTAAGGCGAAAGGGGCATACACATGGGATAGGAATATTGTAGAGGGGAACATCAAAAGAACAAACTAGTTTTGGGAGTTCACTCACATCATATCCATAACTGCTCATGTCCCAAGCATTGCTTAACCATACAAAATAATTAACATTGGTTTACTTGGTTGGTCATATCCATGTGCACTCACGATGTGCCCCGCCTAATATACTTTAAAGTTATCATGATGTTCACATCTAAGTGATGAACCCCGATTCTTTATTGACGTTTTTTAAAGAAATAATGTTCAGCACTATGTTTTGATAAACTTTTTTTTTTTTACATGACATTAACTAAAGACTATGTTTGGAAAGAAATTTTACTGATCATATAGCTATACGGTTTAGCTATACAATAAATTTTGAAAGTCTGAAGGGGGGTATACCAACAGTAAAGGAAGATATGCTTTGAAGCATTATGCCCTTTTCATTTCCTGTCTTTGCTTGAAGGATGGGGAGAGAGAAAAGGGGATCCATCTGCCTTACTCTCGGAGGAGAGCCTTTCAATAGGATCAGGACAGAAAAGTTACATTCATCAATATGACAACGACACCCGTGTCAGACCAAGAAGATAACAGATGGAAAAACGCCCTCCTCCTACATGTAAGACCATATGCTGCTGTTTAACGGCCCCCTGCCCCTTTCATCTCCCTCAATCAAAGACATTGAAGACTTTTATCTTTCATATAAAACAGAAATCTGCTATTTGTGATGGTCAATCCCCCTTCCTCTCTCCTCCTCTAATTCTTCAATGATATCACATACAAGAATTTAATAACACTGAAGATTGTACGCTATGAGAACTTGCAATCAAGCAGAAACATCCTATGCCACATGTACATGTTTACAGTGTACATGTCTGTGACTAGAGTCTGCGAAGAGCCTCAGGAGTTGTTTGGAAAATAAGAACTCATGACGGGCATCAAACATACTGTACCGGTACATGTTCGGTACATGCAAGTAGCAAGCCTAAAGATTCTGAGGATCATTTTGTAAGGCCTGCCAGATAACAGTTTCAATTCTCAAATGCCTTTGTGAGGAGACTAGCACAACTTCACCTCAGATGACATTTGATTAGTCTACATATTCAGACCACAATCACATCAGCTCTTTACAAGATTGGACGATAAGGAATATCCCTCTAATATCAGCACCGTTTTATCCTAAATCCTTCAACACACATGTAATGCATACAATAGGAGTTTGTTTTTGTGGGGTATCAAATATATCGCATTTAGCACTTGTATCCACTATCCAGACAGTTTTGGGATGATAATAGAAGCAAGGCTGTGAATCACGAGCAAAAACTTTGACATGGTGTAAATCCTGATGGCCTATGTAAATGCCTTGTGTGTGTGGGTATACAATGTATTAGAGTGTAACTTGATTAACCAAATTGGCCACACCTTCCACATGTGTGTGACGGCGTAAGGTCACACGTACATGGTCAACACCGACTCCTTGCTGCACTCCAAACAGGAAATCTCACTTTTGAGATCAATAATGGAAAAATATGCAGCTTGTATGCAAAGCAGTGTATCATACTGTCAATAAACCTAGTATGACATGTACATGTACAGGTGGTGTATAAGGTGGTGTATCAAATGATTTTGTTCTTTGATTTCAGTATTGAAATCGTAAAATGATGTTGGATTATGATTTGCCAGAATTATGTAGATCATCAAAGAAAGTGTGACTAGTATGAATTTAAACTATGTACTAACCAAGGTTCTAATGAACCCCCTTTTACTCACGTCATTAGATGGGACTATTGGAACATCGAGCAATATTACATTTAAAACATAAGAATAAGAATAAGAAGTTGATAATTTGTTATGTGTGCCACCAAAATCAATACCAAATATATAGTAGAATTTAGAGAATATTAATGTTTGTTTAGGACACTGAACAATTACTTCGGACAGTTTCATCGCATCTAAATTCAAACTGCTTCATGACAAGAGTAGACGTCCCCACCAAGTGTAAATACATAAAAATCAATGTACCTCACTGGCTGCATCTGTACTACAAATAGATTTGCATGGTTGGGGGGAATATACATGTAGGACAGTCGTGATTTACTGGAAGCACCATTATCACCTTACTGGTCTTTCCTTCCGCAGCTAAAACTCTCTCAACAAATCAACAACAGTTCACTCTAAATGTCAACACAATTGGAGCGCAACAGACATCAGTATTCAACGTATAGCCTTGAAACCCACATACCTAAATAGAGCCGACAGCCAGACCTACGGAACAAGCCAAATGCGAGGACAAAGATAGAACGATATTAAATCTTTGAGGCTGGCTGCTCTGCCCCCCCCCCCCCCCCCCCCCGGAAACTCACCGATATAGCACCTACCTAGAATATCATTATTCATCATGGGTTCGCTTCGTAGGTAACTCGGGTATGGCTATATCATGTGTGATGTACATTGGATGTGCGTACATGTACATGTAGATGGAAGTTGCTGTATGGATATCAAAATGCCATCATAAACTATTGAAGAAGAAAAATGCGTTTCCTCAAACATCCTGTGCTCATCAGTTCCTTCTTCCTAATCACATTTCCCTTCCCTTCACCTTATCGATTAAAGGAGCTGAAGAAACGCTGACGATTTCATGGCTATCTTGTACTGTAGGCTGCCCGTCTACACAGTCAACTGAATTCCATTTAAATTTCCTCCCAAGATATAATCTAGAGCCTGTACAGATCATCCAGGGACCACTTGATTTGTTTCCAAGGCATCAGAGTTCCATATAAAGTACATTAAAGTAAAGGATTTTTAGAGAGGGGGGTTCCCAGTGATTTCAATTGTATGAAACTATGAATATACATTTTGAGAATAAAGTTTACAAGAAATTTAGAATATTTGTCCGGTTCTTGTAATTACCAATGCTGTATAGATACATGTACATATTGAATAAGGTACAATAATAACCCCAAAGATGTGGTACAGATTTTAGTCTTCACACTGTTTTCAAAGACAACCTGTCAATATTTCTTTGTGTGGCCTATGCAAGATTGATTTGACTACACCACTAACACACGTGAATCACTGTTGCCTTGTAGGTATCCACTGTTTTGGGGGGATCTCCTCAGAGAGTTGTAAAATAATCGTCTTTTCATGAAATACTGTATGTTCCTCCCTATAATGAGTAGCCACTGCACTGAATACCCAAACTATTGAATTCAGGTTTGTGCCTTTTTGTGATTCAGTTTAATGTGCACCGGTTACCTACAGTAAAATGTCAGCGTACCAATCTGGGCTACCTAATGAACCTTACAATGTAAATGATGCAAATTGCGATGTACGTGTAAGGCTTCACAAGTATCCCAACGCTGGATATATAAAGTTAGAACATGTATCTCGTAGGTGTGCCATAAATCATCTGACGCACAGGGATCTGGCCAACATGCCAGTCACCATGGCAACAGATAAGAAGCTGACTTTAAACAGAAGTGCAGGTCATCAGGGAGTCTCATAGATGGAAGACTCTGCTAAAGCTCACAGCTTTTAAATAGCCAGGAGGTTTTGATGGGACGGACGATAAACCACAGCCGAAATAAATGGGTGGGAATCCGTGCCTCCCTCGCCTGTCTGCCTATACCATCTCCCAATGGCTTTACCCTACAGGGGCTGGGTAGATGTACATGTACATGTTGTCAGCAAAAAATCATGTCGGGGTTTCGCGCTCAGAAGCGATATTGAAATGTCTCGCAAGCCCCGAGGAGACGACAGAGGAAAGACCCTCCCTGCTGGGATGTTATTACAATCTGTGTTCACTAAACACAAAAGCAGCAGCAGCAGTGATTATCTGCAACTTACACAACCCGGCTAGCTGATCTGGAAAATTGGCATCTGTTTTTTTAGGCAAATTAAGGCGAAAAGGGATCTCTCGTACAACACATTTTCATGTCGCCAGTCTATTCAAACTAATTTAAAGGCTTGTAGTATCTATGTATGATGATAAATAAAAAACGAACTGTTAATGTGCACAGTATGCGAGTACAAACAAAGTGATATATCAGTATAATATGAAGCAAATGATCATTGCATTTGATGACCCATTTTCATTAAACATACACTTGAAATTAATAGCGGGAAATGATAGCTTGTTGACTGTTATGTACATGTACATGTGGGTTCTTTCAGTATAGGCCTCTTACTTAGTTTCGGTTTGAAATCATTATATTCAGCTCTAAAAGGAAGGAAGGTAGAATTTATATTTACATACAATGTTACGTACTGCAGATTTATTTTGCTGTTTCCTTTCGGTGGTCACTATAGAAATATGTGACTGTACAGTAATATTGGCTGTAGAAATACATGAAGCCCCTACAACTGCAGGCCTACATGTACATCAGGAATAGATTGATCTTGATACAAATACATGTCTTTGTAGATACAGGTAAGAGTTTACTTTAAGGAATAGGTAATGTACATGTAAATAACATT
This sequence comes from Strongylocentrotus droebachiensis, assembly GCA_035222895.1. Lineage (NCBI taxonomy): Eukaryota > Metazoa > Echinodermata > Echinoidea > Camarodonta > Strongylocentrotidae > Strongylocentrotus > Strongylocentrotus droebachiensis. Next base: position 29,610 of record JAVYIG010006099.1, read on the forward strand.
CATGTATGCCTAAGGTACTCCATCATAGCGCCTGGCTGTCACTGCACATTACTGAGTGACATTACTGAGAGCCGTGGGTTACAGAGAGTCAAGAGCACTCCAGAATATGGCAGCGCATAGCGCGAGCTCCAATCCCGAATACATTATTCACAAAGTGACCTCTTATCATCTATATTTCCAATTCACTATCATGCCTGTGGTTGCTGGAGACGAGGGGAGAGAGAACAGGAGTAACGGACAGAGAGCAGGAGCAACGTGTAGAATGAGAGGGAGAGCATATGGTAGGGTAGGGTCGAGGAGTGGAGGTTGGTTGTAGCTCGGAGGGCAAATGGAGCAGAGGCTATTTAAGGGTTGAAAACCTCATAAGGCAATTAGCATTGCAAGCAATAATAACGCACTGGCAATATTAACCAAGAAGCGATTGGAGGGGAGAGAGAGAGATAGATAGAGAGAGATGAGCCAAGGGATGGGGCATAGTTGAAGGATGATTTGTGCACGATAGCATTTGATGTGCTGGTTCACTATTTATCCCTTTCTTTTTTAATACATAATCATAGGCAACATGATATATGTACAGTGAAGTAATAGAAGAATGCTTAACTACACTCTCTTGCACCCCCCCCCCCCCCCCAAAAAAAAAAAAACTCTCTATTCTTCAATTTGAACCAAAACAACAATGAAATGTGAAACATGTCAAATACTTTGATACAGAGTTAATGGCTCTCAACAGACCAATTACTGATAATTACAAATCAGAACCAAATCAGAATCTTTGTAAGGTATCAAGTATCATGCTCAAACTACATACAGTATGTAGGGGCCAACAGGTACTTTAATCCTCCCTGCAGTGAAGTTAATGCTTATCGTTGACAATCGTATAATGAAATGTTAATATCCCACTGTGTACACACAAGCAGGGCATCCTATTAATGATGACAAGCTGTAATATTAATTGACAAACAAGGTGATGAAATACATAACGAAAAGTACATTTAGGCCAACAAGATGCACATACATGTACATCTACAACTTTGGTATTCTGTTTCAATAGAGTACAGTGTACATGTATATTGCTGTGCATAAACAAGAATACCAGCATATTTGTGTGCCTCCCATACCCAGTAGACCTGTACACACTGATTTTGGATTTATTGAAGTAAAGATATGAATTGATATTGAGAGGGAAGACATGATGCACACAGTGGCCATCAATCCTGTTCTCAAGCGATGTCATGGGTTGTGTTTCTAAGAAGCCGTGTCATCGCTCCTCCCTGGCTATCCCGTCTCAGCGGAAATGCGAATTCATGCTCCGTCAACCATTTTTTCCCACTGGTTGCTAGTCTTGAGTTACAAGCAGGAGGTTGGGTATATACATGTACTGTAGGCATGTGCTTGATCACATACAGGGATGGGAGAGGAAGGGTGAAGGGGAAGGGGGCGGCATCTCTCAAAATTCTCAAACAAGTCCCCCTCCCCCCCCCCCCCCCCTCCACACAAAATGTTGTCACATGTTTTAGAAGAGTTGAAATATCTCCAAAAATCTCTGGCAAGCAACGTTTCTGGTAAGTTTGGAAAAGCAAACGGGATAATGCCCCCACCCCCTTGAAACTGCCCCTGCCCGATATACGTGTATTCTTCCTGTAACAGCATACTGTACCTGATGGTATAGGACTGTTCTAGAGCATACAATAACAGACCTGCATTTAATATTGTAGGTACAGTGTATGTCATCCTAGATCATATCATTCTATCAAAGTACTCTCTCAAATTCATCATTCTTTGATTTGTGTTTGGCAATCCATTTTTGTTGGTCATAGCCCTTGAAGCTCACATTCATTCAATAATTATCAAATAGATCACAAAGCATACTTTGCCATTTTTGAGTACCGGAAAACATATTCCACGTATGCATTCTTGGGGGAAATTATGGTGTGCATTTAATCTATGATTCATTAGCGTATGAGTGGCATGCCTCATACAGAGACCTTGAAAGCTGTACAGTGTATGGTAGATGTATGCTATGACTGTAAGCACTACACACTATACCAATCAACTGTTTCTACTAATCAACTGTTAATTAAAACAATACAGACCTACTCTACAAATAGCTTCATGAAGATGAATTTGTAGTAGCTAGGAGACTAGATATGTTTTGACTGTACACATGATTATAGAGTTATAGGATCCACATCTTTACTCCTACATTGAACAAATCCTGCCCTCTTGAATTTTACAGCCAACAGTATTCAAAATTCGAAATAGCATAGTATGTAGGGCCTACATTGTACGTAGACAGGTCTCAGGCCTAGGTAAGTCAACACTGTGTTAATAATGGAGATAGAAAATATTAACTTCCTGCGCAAACATTATCATACATGTACACAACAAGGGGCTTTGTCAATGTATTTGACTTCAGAAATTCTTATGCATGAGTTGTGCGTTGCTATGTATGACAACATACATGTACATTTTCTTGTTTCTTACAAACAGATTACAAACAGGGCACATTAAACGCATAAATACTGTACATGTTTTGTACACGACGAGGATGTTTTATGTTCTTGACAAAGAAAAGAAACTACAAAATCTGTTAGATTGCATCATACAGGCCTACAATATTAGATTCAATCCAGTCTACAGGACCCAAATGTTTGCTGTAATTATGAAGACAGAGCCTACTCATCTTTCGTTTATGTGGTTGCCAACTTCCCATCATAATACGTGCATCCTAGACCGTGCTCTTGCCTATACATTGTTTTATCTTCTATATAATCCTGCAGAGTATACATTACATGTACAGTATACACATTGTAAAAAGACAATGGTTGTCCACATCCATATCTAGCCTTGTGATACCAAACATACACAAATGAGTGGAAGTGAAAGTGAAAAAAAATTAGAGAGAGAGAGAGAGAGTCTGAGTGATTAGCAGGAAATCTTTTTGCCTTGAACTACAATTCCAATAATTGACCTTCAATGGCAATTTTTCCCTCCGCCAAAAGTATTATCAAGTACATATGACAATGAATTCATCCTAAATATAAAATGCATGTTATAAATGTCATGCATTCCGTATAGACTTTACGATACTGGTATTTCCTACCGGTAATTGGGCTCTGGAGGGGGGGTGGACACAAGAAAATTGTCTGCGCAATCAGGCTACTGTATGTGGGTGTAAAAGGTCGCTTTAACTCATAGGACAGCGAAAGTGTCTGCGTGGGCTCTATGCACATTAGGGGCACCAATTTTCTCTTCATTAGGCACATTAGCAAGCACCAACTGCCGTGCAGAATACATGGGCAATCACCGTTTCAACATCGAGCACATAACGGTATGTTGTGCCCTGCGGCTAGTGATATTGTACATTTCCCATGTGTAATGAACTGATGAATATTAAAATATAAGAGTATGTATGAGCTTCCACACATATACGGTATCATTCATCTAATGTCTACTTTTCATACAAACATGTTCATGTACATGAACAAAACATGCATGGAGGTACTGAATTTCTATATTAAAAAAAGAAATATACACACCTCTCTGTAGGAATTGAACTTCAAAGTAAAAAATACAGTTCAACTACATGTACCATACATTTATATGTCTTGAAAAAGCACACTCTACATGCATGTGTATGGGGTGTATTGTTTATAAATTATACGATATGCAGAAAGTGTATTTGTTTTTAAATCCATTATACACAGATCTTTCCTGAAGGATATTACCGGTATACATTTTCCATCCCATGCTTTTTAAAAGTCTACAAGTGTACACGTCTTTTTTTACAGTCATGATGAGATTAAGGATTTCAAGGGAAAAAAGGATACAAAGAGTAGTGATTAACAGCAGCTCTCTATGTTACTTAAATTGGACGTACTTGTACTCAATTTTGTATCAATCTCTTTTTCGGAGTACAATACATTAACCCTTCATCTACAGGAACCGGATGTTTCCTGTATGCATTGTGTAGGAATGAGAGGGTTCAGTAGTCAGTGGGAAAACATCGGAGATCCTGCAACTAAACTGAACTGAGAAAGATGTCATCGACATTGATTCAAATTTGGTTCCTGAAATCGTTCTGGCTTGCAAAATGCAATCTTCCGCTCACGGTCGATTCGCTACTTTGCCGAAAGTGGAAGCGATTCAACGAACGCTTTGAATAAATAACTCAAGAATGAAGGAATTCTGCCTTTCCTCTAGATCGATTCTCATTCTATAATACAAGCACAACTGCACAAGTATATGAATAAGACCCCAAAGTCTTACAAAACTGTCTTCAGTGCAAGTTCGTGAACATCTTATTGTAATAGCGTTCAGACCCATCTATACATGAAACTACGATGTACACCACTCCAAATAGAGTCTAGCCCTGTTCTACAAACAAAAAGTTTTCCTGTACAGAATGATAATCCAGGAAATTAGTTATAAATTACATATTAGTCTGAAAGTTAGATGAACTAATCAAAACAAAATACAAATACAATTATACAAAATACCACCCCAAAATTGTGACCATTTCCAAAAGGCAAAAAGCAAAAGAGACAAAAGTGTTCAGGAATAAACACGCTAACAACGCACACACATTTCTATCTCAAAGGCATTCATCTATAATAGCATACTATTAAATGTACATTTAATTTGCTTTTTATCAGAAATTGTTTTGATTTACTGAGAAGATACATTATTCAGGTTCTCTGATAACCATCAGAGATATCAGAGAATGTTTGAGTGGCTAATACTGGCATAATGAGGTTACATATTCAAAAAGCTATCATCCCTAAACAAGAAACTGTTTTCAATCCTTTTATCCCTTTGTTTACTTCCATTCTAATACCATGGAATTGCACCATACATGTACATGTAGCTACATGTACATGTAAATGTTTTAATGCACCCTGTATCAAAACATTTACAATACATTTTTGCATGTACTGTAACTATACATGTAAAGCTACCAGCTTTTTTATTATTAACCGTTAACTGGAAAATGTCAACATATTTTTTAATGAAGTCATAAAAGTAATATGGCAGTAAATGTTTGTCAAAATTTGGTCCTCAGTCTTAAGCGTCTGGAGCTGTGAGTGTGGAAAATAAATAATAAAAAATAATAAAAAATAATAAATCATGCTGCTATTTAATTTTGTTTTAAATACCAATATCTTATTTTGTTATTAAACTTATGTTGCTACCGTCGGAACAGTTATCCCTCAACATGCATACCTTGCATTGCAATGCAGAATTCAAGTAATGCACTTAAACATGTTTCACATAAAAATAATACTAATGTATTTATAATTGAAATAATGATGCAAATAAGAAGCAAATGTACAGATAAATATGCCAGAGTTCAAGCAAAAACCCTTCTACACTGAGGGAAAGTACATGTATACTGGGATGGGGCCAAAAAGTATTGAAGCAATACTGTCTCCAAAAATCAATGCTACACAACTTTCAGATATATACTCATGTAACATGTAGGCCATCTCACACAAAGAAGATTTTCAGAAACATGTGACTGTCTGTAGTGTCAGCCAATGTGTTTGGGTATTAGAACTCAATCAGCATAATATGAGTGCACATGTGCTGTGCACGACATGTTGAAAAAGTTTGTGCCAAACACCACAATATTCATGTTTGTGTGAACAGGCCCAATATGAGCAGCCCATGAATATGATATTATATATATTGTACGAACAAGGAAAATTCCAGGTTATTTACAGATCTTACAAGGAGTAGGATGAGGAGGAGGAGAACACACACTAAGTGAGGTGGCTCCCAACTGCCTGCTTGCCTGCCTGAGCCATCCGACGATGATCATGACGACGCTGTTAGACTGGGTAGCTCCTGAGTGATGAAGTTCCTGAGGCGCTCCAGGTACTGGCCAAAGAGCTCCACGTCGTTGTGGCCGGCTCCTTCCACCCACAGGGGTTCGACGGTGTGCTGGCACCGCTCGTAGATGGCCAGGCCGTGGGAGAAGTCGATGACCTCGTCCTCGGTCCCGTGGATGACCAGGACGGGGGATGCCACCTTGGAACATTTGTCAATGCTGCAGATGGGAGAGATGGAAAGAGCGAAGGGGGCAGACAAAGAGAGAAGGGGAGAGTGGGGTAGAGAGGTGAAGAGAGAAGGAATGGGGATACAGGAGAAATAGAAAGAATGAAAGGGAGAGAGTGAAGAGATAGAGGAAAACAAGAGGGAAAGAAAGAGAGAGAGACTGATTAATCATGTGCCATACTGATAAGTGGTGAAGTACATGAGCAGTCGAACATTGTTAGAATGAATACTGTTAATAAAAAACTCTTGTAAAAACACTTGAGGTACATGTATTTCAGTCATTTTCCTAATCCAGAGGAGATTTTTATAATTAGTTTCCATACTTTCACTATTTCGTATGTTTCTTCAATCTTCATCATGCTACAGTAGTTCCTTAACAAGTAGAATTAATGGCTTCCTTATTCTTCTTCTTATTTTTGTTCCTTGGTTGATGTTCCATGAACGTTCAGTCGTACAAGTAGGGGCAAATGTGATTATAAGATCGAGATGTATTCAAAACAGAAGCTACATGTATGTAGGTTAATTGATCTTGGCAGGCTCAGTGCTGCAGAGCAATCAAATTTGCATTTCATTAAACCATGCCATTACAAATTTGATTACGGTACACATGCTGTAATATCTAACCAAGCTAGGAGCTCTGAATAGATGTAACAGACTTCAGCTACATTAGGTTCATACAGGAATATGACCTTTAAAGAGAAGTTTCAGTTCTGGTAATAGGTAAAAAATAATTTGTGAGTGTTGTATCATTGTATTTAATATGCCATTGTGGAAGAACATCAGATAAAAAATGTTCCCTGAAAAGCATGGCTCTTCAAATACCTAAATATTCTAAATATGGCATGTAACATCATAAAAATCGGGACAGATTTTTATGCCACAAGTTCGTGTACCATAGTCCTAAATCATCTGTCTGTGTACAGCGCTTATAACTTTACCAAAACTGGGCAAAATTTCTTATCAATTTGATGATTCCAGAACCGTACAGTACACACCAAAACTTAAACATGCTAGATGATCAACCTTTTCTGATCGATTCCACACTGTTTCTTTCACAATGCAATTGTATGACCAGAACTCAACTGTATCTTTGACTTTAGCTCATGGTGTATCCTGTAGCTAAGGACTGTGCCAATGCACTCCAAGAATCTAACTCATTTGAAAACTTTCCTCAAACTTTGAATGAAACCATGGGCAACACAAAAAACTTGAAGCAATAGGGAGTCTTTGCTCAAAATTATGCGCTGTGCAGACGCATTCAACTTCAAGGTCTTCCTAGCCAGCAGTTACATGTACATGTGTACAACTGCTTGCTTGACTTGCATTTAAATTTTTAAAGCTTTGAAGTTTTGAACATTTGTCTTGGTCCCATTGAGAACCATGGCTATGTTTTCCAAGCATTTTTAATGGGCAATAGCTTAATTTTGAAGGTGGCATATTAAATGGAACGAAAAAAGAAAAAAGGAAATAAGTGTAAATGAAAAATCATAACAGAGAAAGAAGAAAGTTACTTATGTACATACACATGTATACCTAAGTATGTCATCCAAATCACTCGGATCAATAACACTGATACGGTAGGTATGTACACCAGGGCTGTCGTTTCAAGACGGTAACCGGTAAAACTTGCCGCCTATTCACTCGTTTCTTACCGGCTATAATTCCTATACTAAACCTTGCAAAAATCACAGAAAGTAGATCTAAATCAATGCTAATCCAAAATTTCCTTAATTTCGTCCAAGATATAATTAGTGCCGCACATACACGGCCGCAGTCGACGAAATCCCTTACGATCACGAACGCGACGTCGTCCGTACTTACCTAGACCTATCTATCTAACGTTACATCGCAGTTCTCCCCCCACAGCGCGGCGGCCAAGCCCGCCCGTCCCTACCCCATTGCGATCCCGATGTGCACGCGAGAAGACGATGCACTGCACAAAATATATACACACTGATCATAACAAAACTGAAGCTAGCTCGCTGTAACCAAACTATCCGTTGCCGATTTGATATTTGAAGATCACGGAAACCGGGGCCTATACACGTGCGTGCAATGTCTAGAGACAACGTACTTTAGATTCTGAGATGCGCAAATCGGCAACAGAGTTTTGAACTCGGCTGAGTTTAGGCCGGCCACGGCCGTCCCCGGCGGACCCCCGCAGCTAGCTCGCATGATATATGCAGGCTCGCGCCCCGCGAATATTGAAAACTAACTTCCGATCGCAATCGATCTCGAGGCCTTCTTTGTCAGGAAAAACAGTGATATAACATTATAAAATGAACAGGAACTGAAGTAAATTCTTAAATGTATTTAATAATTTCATGTCAAAAAAAAATAATTAAATGAGAATTCATATGGGGAGCCAAATAAAAGTCACAAGTAAAAAAAAAATCAAAATCTAGCCTCTGCTGCCCATTATTTAAATACTGTACATGTATTCAACAAATCATGATGTAGAAAGATTGAGTATGGTGCATCATCTCAGTTTAATTAAAAATTACAAAGTAATGGTACAAAGTGATAAATAATTATCAACTTAATAACTTTTCTTATGAGTTATGATTGTTCATGTAATATTAAACATGAACAATATGTGTGTTTATTACAATATATGTGTAATACAAGGTAGGAAAGATAACTACAAATTTTCTTCTTAGGTATGCACCAGATTGCACGATTTCAAGTGGAAAATCCCAAAAGGTCCCTACCGTGGGAGGGGGGACACCCCCCTCCCACACCCTCACCCCCTCGGTCGCTTCGCTCCCTCGCAGTGATGGTGCCTCCTATAAAATTCAAATTACCTCCTTCAAAAATAATTAACAAGACCCCTGGTACACAGTGGTAAAACATTTCCAAAAAAAGGCTGTGTCATGTTTATAGCATTTACCCTATATTATAATGATCTTTTTGCCATTTTGTCTGAAATTTTATGCTCTTTCATGCATTTGATAACCCAGAGACTTCATTAACATTCACATTTTTATGACATTTAAAACCATAATCCCTTTGCCATGTAAATTTTGTCATGGGTTGTACTGTATGGATCTACATGTTCATGTACAGTACCGTACATCTACAGTACTTAGCAAGATGACTAGCAATCGAGAACAAAAGCACAAAAGAGATACATGTAGTCATGTACACATGTTACATACACACTTGACATGACATTTTCTAATATGCTCTTTCAGATTAACGCACAATTCAACCACTTTCATAATCATCTATCAATCTAAACTTCACAAGTTCACAGGACATTTACAATCCACTTGTACATGTCGAAATGAAAGTGGTACTTTTGATTTACATTTGATTTACCCCGTAATTAACGTTGTATAAACCGCCCAGTATTACACTGTAACCGCACCCCTCTTTTTCACCCTAAAAAAAAAATGAAGGCCTTTCATTTAACTGCGAGGTGCAGCTGAATGTGTAAGATCATTAATGTGAATTAAAAATCCAGTAGAGGACCTACGATAGAACCTTGTGGTACACCGTGTAATAGAAGAAAAATTGAAGGAATTATTATTATAAACTACATATTGAGATCTATCAGAAAGATTACTTTCAAACCAAGATGACAGACAAATTTGAGTGTTGTTCTATTTTCCGAGTGGTGATTCAACACACCGATTACTGAGCTGGGAGACATTGCCAGGCATAGCGCCAGGTGGAGGGGAATAAATCGAAACTGTTCCATGTATAAACCGCACCCCCCCGACTTTGAATTTTTTTCGGCGGCAAAAAGATGCGGTTTATACACCATTAATTACGGTACATGTATGTACATGTACCGTACTTGTGTGTCTGAGACTGTCTAAAAAATATTTTTCTGTTCACGAGAGCTCCTTCAGGAATTGGTCTTGTTTAGGTGTGATATTGGTACTCACAATGATATTTAAGTTTTGGGGGTTTTTTTTAACAAATTTTTTTCTTCAATTTACTAGAGCCCTGTTACTGTGTTAGAGCTTACCAGGGCTACAGGTAATTGTTCACTGCTCCCATGTAAAAAGAATTCGCTGGTCCGTTAACTCATTCCCGACAATTGATTACTGTACATGTACTGTATGAGCTGCATATCGTTTAATTAAAAAATAATGAATGTTGTAGGGCAATATACAGTAAATACTTGTAGTGCACATGTACATGTAGGTCAGTCATTGTGCGTAACAGTGTCTGCAAAATGAGACTATACATATAATAGGCTCTGTACACATGTACAGTGTACATACTTTTAATAGCAACAAGAAACAGTCAGATTTAGGCTCTGCTCACGCCCGGCATTAGGGATTGTGGTAAAGTGTCAACTTTGAGTCTGTGAGTCTGTGTTTGCAGACTACAGTGTATGTACAAATCATGCTCATCATCGAGAGTGTGAAAAAGCGTTGGTGAAGGATTTCACAATTTTCATTATCTCCTTCCAATATACCCTGGGAAAATGGGTCAACATTTGTAAAACAAAGCTGAATCTGTGATAAAATCAATTATTCTCAAAGTAGATGAGCGTACATGTATTTTAGAGACGGCCAAATCTCTATGGATTTCACTCAATATACAATGTACAGTGTATGATATCACACTTTAAAAAAAAATGGATTTAATGCAAAAGCCTTTAATATTGTAAAACATAGCCTCCCTTTTATGTACTGTACACCCATCCACTTCTTCAAGACAAAGCCATAGCTACATGTATATTTGTTTTGTTCTAGTCATAAGTCAAAACACATGTAATATCTTTCATGATATTTGCAAGTTATCATGCTGGCTTAATAAATCAAATACCGGTCACACACAAAATTATGTTCACACATGTTATGTTCAAATATTTGTTGATAATATCGAGGTCTATGGATAGTGTTTTATTACAGCGACTGTATCAAGGTGAATTTAGGGATTCTGAAATTCAATTATTTATCACTTCTGGGATTTTCACAGGCACATGTTATGAGTAGGCTAATGTAGAGGTCAAACTTTTGGCCTACTGGTACATAAAATCAGGGAGCTGAGACTGCATCATGTACATGTACCGTATGTACAAACTGTAGGACTTGTTAAAGTTTCATCTAGTGTGAAGCAGCTCAATTGGGGGATATCTTTTGTGTTTCATTACTATTTACACGTACAGTGTACATTACATACTACCATATGTTCAAATCATGCAGTAATAAAAAAGAGAAAAACACCATCAACTTGACTGTCAAACCTACTTATTGTTGATTTTTTTTTCTTCTTCTTCTTTTTCTTTTAGCCAGTTTGAGGGTAGAGAGTAGAGACGATTTGAGACATGTACATGTGCATATTGTCCAATCAGTATCCCCTCAAATATCTGAGGATGATTATTCGGGGGGGGGGGGGGGGTGGGTAAAGTCATTTGAAATTTACAAGTCCCTTGTTAAGTTGTCCTCCTGTTCTTCACGAATTAATCCCCAATTGGAATTGGATAGGAGACAGTCTGACCTTGAATTAACCTTCATAACCTTTGAATCATCACCGTTCAGTGTCTAGGCCACAGCTGCCTGGTGTTGCTACATGTACAGTCATCTACATACATGTACAAGTAGTTGCTACTCCAGTATTCATGTGTGTTCAGATCTCCAGGATATGACTAGTCACCAAGTTCTTTATCAATGTTTAGTGTACAGCTACATGTACATTTATTTTGGAAAGGCCCTTGTATGCTTGTACATGTACTGTACATTCAATATGTGTACCAAAAAAGTCTAGAATGCAATAACTTGAGTACAGTGTTGTACATGTACATTGTACAATGTAGTGCATCAAAAATTTGAAACTTTTACACACAAAATTTTACTCAGTGTTGAGGCTCATGAAAAGTTTAATGCCATGAAATAACTGAATCAAAGGCAAGCTTACACAGCCATTGGCGTATCGAGGGGGAGTGTTTTGGGTATTCAAACACCCCCCCCCCCCCCCCCGGCAAAAAGGGGTGTTTTAGAATTTTAAAGACACCCTTTATCTGTTTTGTTTTGTTTTTTGCTCAAGGGGGGGGGGGGGGGGGTGGTCGGGTGGATGTTGAGGGTAAAAAAAGGAATGTTCACTCCCTCCCCCCCCCCCCCCCCCATCTGCATATAAATAGATGTTCTATAGGAAGTTAGGAACTCAGTGTTACTGTATATTGCTCTGGTTTATACTTCATAACATTACAAGCCAGAGCAATATAACACTGAGTTCCTATTATCCTGTAGGACATCTATTTTATTCAGATGGTCATTTCTCAGCCAAATTAGTTTTTTGACATTCGGACATTATTTTTGATGCTCTTTCGGAAAATGAAGACAAAATTGAGAAATTCTAAAAATACATATTTATGATGTCATAGCTTCGGTAAAGAACAGTGTGAAAGTTTGTTTCATTTATAGCAAACAAGTAAAATGTAGGCCTACTGTACTACACATGTACATTGTACTACTACCAGTATGAATCTCACTACTCCATAAGGTTCATGCAATGTATGATTCATATCATCACAGCTATTGAATCACTTCCATCAACCTTTTTTAACTGCTGGGGAAAATATGAGCTGCAAATTGGTCTTGCTAGTCAGACATGAACTACATACACCTGTACATGTACTAATGCAAGCTTCATTTCATGTGAAAATAATACCTCTGGCTAATTTGTAGCGGAGGCATAAAAATATTTATTATTTACTTTACTGTACATGTATTATAACATGGCAAATTTGAGGACAAAAAACCTTCTTGATTACATACAGTACATGCTTTTGCTGGGGGTACTGTGTACCGGTACATTTAAAATGGTCTTGAGACTTTTCCTCCTGTACCTTCAAGTAGATCATGCATTGTCTACACTGTACATGTAAAATCTGTCTTGAGTCAGAAAGGTTAAATTCTTAAAATAGTCTCAAGATTTCAATCACTTTAATCAATAACTAAGCACTTTTCTTACAACATGTTATGTCATTACACTTATAACCTTTTGATTATGTGTAGTGATAATGTGCAAGTTGTGTATGAGTATTGGTTGCCATGACATCAATGCTAAGATCCTGGTTTCATGTTACTCTCTTAGTCTCTTTCTTTCTTTCTTTCTTCCTTTCTCTCCCTCTCTTTCTTTCTTTCTTTCTTTCTTTCTTTCTTTCTTTCTTTCTTTCTTTCTTTCTTTCTTTCTTTCTTTCTTTCATTCTCTCTTATCTTGCCAATTAATTTCTTAGGGATAGACACTTACATGTACATTAAATGGTGTACAATGTACATGTAGAGCAGTACATTACATGAATTGCAGAGTGTAGAAGCCCACAAAAAAATAAAAAAAAGAAGGAGAGAAAGAAAAAGAAAAGCTGACAGGAATAAGAAACTCATACATGTACATGTACATGTACATGTAGGCTATATTGTTTACCCAGAGGTTGTGTCCAGACAGGTTGTGTATTCGGACAGTTGATAAAGCAGCAATTTTAGGAAGTTTACAAGCATTGTATTTTTCATTCAATCAATTAATTGTAATTCATTACCATACCATTCATCTAGATATCAAAAGATAACTGCAATAAATGATTAAAAAAACATGTAATGCTCTCCAAGTCCAACCTGTAAATTGCAGATTCAATCAAAAACATACAGGCATATCTGCTGATCAAACTTGAAATAGTTTCCTTTTTCGAAAGAAACTGATAGTCATTGGTAATTGGTACTGGTCTGTGGACTGGTTAAACTTGTGAAATTGACCATGACTTTGAAAAATCAATGACAGTGTGACAAAAATCATTTCAACTTCACACAATGGCTACTCAATAGGCCTACATCTGTAATAATAATATCTCAAATAATAACATATTGTACTAAAAGTTAAAACACAGTTTTAAGTCTTCAAATGTCCTGTGAAATTACATTGGATTTTGAATTAAATATAAGATGGAAATTGTAAAAAAATTGAAAGTTGAATCTGTTGGAGAAAATACACAGACCTTGCAAGTTTCACTAAAAAAAGTTAACACTTAAAAAGACTTCACAACTCAAAATTACCTTGGGAATGGATCAAACCACCATGTTCTCCTAGTATCCGGGAACGCTACACGCATTCCAGACATGAGCGGGGAATGTAGAATCACTGCGGCACTTTCATAGCGTGAAGCTAAATCCACTGTGGGTACCGTACCAATACTTTGTCCATACAGAATGATGTTCTCAGGACTTATCCCGTATCGCGATCGTAAAGCCTGCCACGCTGCCTCGATGTCTGCGTACAAGTTACGTTCCAAAGGCTTTCCACTACTGCTTCCATAACCAGAATAGTCATAGCTGAAGATGTTACAGTTTAATCTTGAGCCAAGGCCGATGTAAAAGCTACTCATCTGTCCAATATCAACAGCATTGCCATGACTGAAGAGGATCGTGTATTTTGGATTTGGAGCGCATCGAACGAACATGCATGCTATCCTATTTCCACGCTTATTTCGGGTGTAGAACACCTCAATTGATTCTAGTTCTCGATCTGAAAATTGCCATTCAGCTCTATCCGTCAAATGTAATGTCCCACGAGTGCCGGTATCATCAGTTACGATTGAGTAGGTAGGTTCTGGTGGCAGAAACGCCAGCTTTGCAGCTATACGAGACGGACATGGTGGACAACAGAATAAGCAGCACAGCTCACTAAACGAAAGCCCGTTCATGATGGATGCGGGTTTTCACAATGTTTACGAAAAATCTCCGATTCTTAGACTAATCCAATGTATACATTACCACTCAGAATTTAATGTATTCCTTTAGTTCACAGATTCCAGTCCACAAAATGCAACTAAAGAGGAGAAAGGTAGGTGTCTTTGTGCTAACATACGACAGCTTTAGACGGCGAACAACAGACACAAATACCGGCCATGTATAAATTCAGAGAAGAGTGACGTACTCCACATGATGACGTCACTATACTCCCAGTTGAAATTGGACGACGCCTGCGCATAGATGCAAGTTGACTCACCAACAAATATTGTATTCCTTCCATTCACAAAATGTAAACAATAAGAAACAGTTAGAAAATGTCAATATCATCAATGGCATTGGACTTTTGAGCCACATACCATCGCCGACGAAGTACTGACTCATTTTAACCTTCACTGAATACATTCCATTGTTCTCGCAATCATGAAGTCAGTCCATCCAAAACTGAACACATGAATAATTATGTAAATGTTTTCAAAAATGCATCTATCAATTACCTTTATATATTTGTGACCCAGTTTTCGGGACTTTAATACTAGGTCTAGGCACACAAAAAATGAAGGATAACTTGAAAAAGAAAAATTCTTGTTCTTGTTGGAGAATAATCTGAATACATACTAAAATGGCAAAATAAAAGAAAAGGTTGCTGAAACTGAAACAAAATTCAGAAATAAGAAAGATATGATAAGTCCAATAAGTGTCATATGCAAAGGGATGACAAATTTGTATCTAAATTATTTCCTTTTTTTTTTCCTTCACAATCGGAGACTCGCTGTGTGTCGGAATTTATAAGTTACTAAGAAGCACATTCGCTCATTGAAGGGAACGAATACAAGAGATGTACACAGATTTATGATTGTTGCTAGTCCCCCATGACCAGAAAAAGAATTAGTGTGCTCACTACCCCCCCCCCCCCTCCCCCGCCCCCCCCCCCCCCCCCTACTGAACGAAATATCGGCCGGCACGATTTTCATATTTTCAGCACACTAAATTTCAAGTTGATTTTAAATTTGGGCTTCCCCATAAGAAAACCTGGATCCGCGCCTGGTTCATCTATATACTGCCCCCAAACAAAATTCGAAAGTAGATGATTGCCATGTCGGAACTCAACAAAATTGACAGGTTGTCAGGAAACCAGTATTATGCTCTTGTTGTACTGTCGGGCAGACCTCCCACCCCCCCCCCCCCGGCCACTCCGGCATAATGAAATATGAATATTGGCCTATCATTGCAATCGTATAGTAAGACCTACATGATTTTGATAAGACAGGTCATTAATTGGAGAGGAAAAAAATCCAACATTTTTGTTTTGTCATTAATTTTGATCACTAGTTGTTGTTGTTAAGAAATCATCAAGCAGCGACGCAGGGGGGTTGGGGTCCATTATGATAACTATATGAATTTTCCTTGCCCAACGGCAATAGGAACTGTAAGTTTTCGCGTCCCTCATATATTACTTTTAAAAATGATCAAAGGCATACCCAGCCCTTTGATGTATGAACTTTAATTTCCAACAGGAAGATCGAATTGTTACGTCTGGGGCGGCGCATCGTCCCTCAAAGTGTGGGTGCACCAATTAAATACAAAAAAGGAGCACATATACAAAGGGCAACCGCAACTTTTTTCAAGGGGGGGGTTAACATTTTTAAGTCTGGCCGAAAATTTCGCAACGACTCAGCCAGCCGCTGAATAAGCGGGGGGGGGGGGGGGGTAAGAGGACACATAGACACACACAAAATTACCAAAGGTTTTTTTTTCTTCTCCAAAATACACACATACAAAATACCAAAGGGGGGAGTTCAACCCCCAACCCCCCCCCCCCCCCCCCCCCCCTGCGTACGCGCCTGACGAGCAGGGTTATATTTTTTAAAGGAGCACGGTTTGTCTTCATGAAATTTTGGGGATTGTGGCCCCAACAAGCCCCGGCTATACTGCCTTTCATCGTGGTGCATGGTAAAATAGAGCATACCTGTTACTACACAAAGCTGCTCCGATTCTTTGAAACTAGATAAGATTCTTTATACAAGTTATATGATCGCAAAACTGAGGACAAATTTTGTAAGCGACAACGGGAAGTATAGGTAAAAAGAGGCACTCATGAACTGGCAGTTATAATTATAGAAAGGAAAATGGACTCTAGTATCAAAAGTAACAAGGGGCACCCATCAAATTTGAAAGGGCACATAATACAAAAGGGAAATGGACAATCTTATCAAAAGTAACAAGGGAAATTTGTCATCATACTATTTGTAAGGCAGCATTTATTAGAAAGAAAAAGAGGGACGTTCCAAAGTTAAAGGGGCGCAGTTAAATGAAAAGGGGCATTTATTACAAAGGAAAAAGAGCACTAATTGTCAACGTAAACGAAGTGACGGTAGTGAAAAAAAATTGCATTCACTTTGCGTTACGATTTTCCTCACTACCGTCACTTCGTGAAAACAAGGACGATATATCAGATTTGAATAGGATATAAAGGGGCACTTATGAGAAGGAAAAAGTGACACTTATGTGAAGTAAAAATGGGCACTTTTGGGGTACTTGAAAAAGTCTGGGGTATGCCCCCACTTATATTTATATATATATTCTGGCTGTCTTCATAATGGAGAAGATCCATGGACCCTCCATCACGCAAACAAACAAATTAAACTAGAATATAGATAAATTGATGAAAACAAATACATTTGTATAGGTTTTAGTTGTCGTTTTTGTCCTTGAAGATCCAGGATTTTCTAAGGGGTGGGGGGGGGGGGCATTTCTGAATGAGTAAACTGAACATTTAATTATGTGAATATATATATTTTTTTGGAAGATAAAAGTGGGGGGAGGGCATGCATCCCCCACCCCCCCCCCCCCCCCCGCCCCTTCTCTGTGTCTGCCCCTGTGGAGCTATACATTTTGTTTCTTCCAAAATGTAGTCAAACTTTCTGCATCCTCGACTAAGTTTCTGTCTCGGCTCTAACTTTGAATTGGAATAGCGCCCCCTTTTGGCAACTTAGCCTCAACTTTGTCATCTTTTCTGCTGCTGCTATTTGCTAGCTACTGTGAAATCCTTGAACTTTGAAGGACTTTCGAAGCCGAATCATTTGGATATTGAAGTTTATATTGTTTTAAGAAGTAGCTTTATTGGTAAGTTAAATGAATTATACATAATTTGAATCGTTGAACGTTCGTGGGCTGAATAAATCCTCATTTTTAGAAGAAAATTCATTAATCGTGATAGCACTGGAGCAGACACCGATAAGCTTGCCGGTCCCGCCCCGACTTCCTCCGGTGGATGACTATCAGATACCGCTGGCGCTGGCATGATGTCTGGACGTGGACTGCTGAGCCAGAGCAGAGTGGGGTGTTTTTTTTTTTTTGAGGGGGGGGGGGGGGGCTGATTTGATTTAATCAAATGTTGGCAACTGTCTGCTTGTGCTAGAATGTGTGTACTGACACTGTCTGTATTTAGACTTGTCTTCTTTTTTTTCATTAATTGATCAGTTGCTAAAATAAACTGCTGAAAATGAGATTTTTTTAGAAATAGAATCTAGACCTCTAGACTCTCAATCTAACTTCTTAATTCCCTTGCAACTTTAAAATATTCTTAAACAATTACCATTCATGATTTATCCAGTTTCCTTTTCACATGAAAATGTTGGATATTATCTCTGGCCTTAAAAGGTACTAGATCTATGTCCCTTTTGCAGCCAACCTCAAATGCTGTAGAACTTATATGTCATGTATGTCCTAGCTGTGAAATTTAAACGTTATCAGTGTCCTCATATTCAAATTATGCAAGGAAAACCGTTTACTTGCTAGACTTCACTGTCAGACATGTGGTTATGAATTAAATTTTAATTTTCTATTTGTTTTCTCTCTCTCCATATTATTACACTTTAATTACAGGTGAAATATACAGAAATTTCCAGTATGATTGGATCACGGTCCTTGCAAGCTTTTAACAGAGTACCCACCTGGTCCTATACTCACCGAGTGAGGAAAGGTCGACTGGAAGTACTAGAACTAGTCTACCAACTTGGAAGGAGTAATCACAATGGAACAGCCGGCTCATGTTCTTACCTCATTCACAACAAGTTCTTCCAGTCAGGCCCACCATCATCATCATGTTTGCAATCATCCTCAGCAACATCTTTGCAATCATCAGCATCAAATTTGCAGTTATCAACATCATCTTGGCAATCATCAATAGCACCTTTGCAATCAACATCTCCTTTTCAATCATCAACATTACAGTCATCGAGGCTGTGTAGTTCTTCTGCAAACTCAGTTAGTCCCTCGAGGGAGCCTTCGAGATTGCTCGAGTGTAGTGATGAGAAAACTCAAGAAATTGCGGAGAGAGACTTTATTGTTATTCAAAACTTTATCACAGAGGAAGAGGAGGAATCGTTGTTGAAAGAAGCGGAAAGGTTCCTGAAAAAAGTGCGCTATGAGTATGACCATTGGGATAATGTGAGTTGTTTATGTTTATTGCTTAAAATAATCTCTTAAGGCCTATGTTCTACTAAGTTACCTGATACTAGCTACTAAAATTAAGTGGAAAGAGTTCAACAAATGAAGTTAGACTAAGTTCTTAGTATTTCTCTTTTATAAACTTGATTAGAGTCTGCATAATGTTTGATTCATTAACTTAGAATATGGGCTTTTGAGACACAGTGAATAAAATGTAAACGACTCTTCAAGACTCTCTGTTCCCAAAAAATGTAACTTCAAAGTTGGATCGCCTCACATTTTAATCGTGGAAATATTGTTTTATTTAACATGATTATAAATTGAAACCAATGTCAAGCTTTTAGTAATGCTACCAAACTAGGCCTTTTTCACTGTCTTTACAACTAAAAGTTAAATGGTATCTTTATACAGGGGATGTAGCATTTTTCATAAAGTTAGACTAGTTTGTAGATTTCTTATCTTAGCTAATGTGAAAGTCTTTGAATTTGAATGAAAGTGAAGTTTGCAACTTTGCATACAATTTTCTCCCCCAACATCTGTCGCTCTGCAGGCAATACATGGATTTAGAGAAACAGAGAAGTCTCGCTGGTCCGAGGTCAACAGTCCTATCATCCAAAGGATCCGAGACCAGGCCTTTCCGAAGGGTTCTGCACAGCTCACTCTGGTCCATGTCTTGGACCTGGCCCAGAATGGTTACATCAAGCCACACGTGGATAGTGTCAAGGTAATGCAGTGCACTCTCATCACAGATGTTGCTAGTCTATGCTAGACCAATTCTTTCCACAAAATGTCCAACAACCATGTAGGGGGGGAAATGGTCCTCAGATTTGTCTAGTCTGCTGAAAGAGGTACAATTTTGTCTTTCATAAAGCAAAAAAAGAAAAAGGGTCACCATGTTTTTTCCTTCAAATTGCTAACACTGCTGTAACATATTTAACATTTGCAGATTTTGTTTTAATGGGGTGTCACTCGCCTCCTCCATTGATGCTTTTGTGTACTTGTTCATAATTATACTTGTTCCTTTATTCCAATAATTTTGCTTCAACATTACACAATCTGGGAATAGGAGGGGCATAATGGTTCGATATTGCATGACTTTGTGTCTTTTGGTTAGATGACTTACTGGCCTGTGGTCCAGTGGATCAAACAATTCAGGCTGAATAACTGCATTTGGATTTGAATTTCTGTGCTTTGGTTTGAATCACTGCCCCTGCACTAGTGTCCATTGCCAAAACATTTTGATATTTGTAGACTACTTTCTAATATAATCTTAATCCATTTGTCACTCAATCAATACCCAGTAGATAAGAGTAGACTAAAAAGTGGGAAGCCAATCTATGAAAAGCCATTGTGATTGAATTACTATTACTAGTTTGCATGTACCCTCATAGTGCCCTCATGGTAGGAATACATAGCAGTTTCCTATCGATAGAAACATATTTGAGTTTGGATTAGTTTGATGGGTTTTTTTTTTACCCAACTGCTAAGAAAACATGGGTATATGCTTGTAAGCAGGGAGTTGGAATGGATGGAGAAACCGTCTCGAAAAATTTTCCCTGAGGGAAAGATATTCAGGATTAACTGTTCTCTTGGCAAGATCTCCATTCATTCCAACTCCCTGTTGTAAGTAAGCAACCAGGGGACCAACGACTTTAAGTCCTCTCTGTTGCAAGACATAACAAGTGCCAATGTTTTTTTTCACCAACTTTGTTCATAGTAAAATAATAGGATTTGTTTAAATGAATGTTTTTCATTAAAAAAAAGTATCCAATGTTGTATTTCTTATTTTCTACCTGTACAGTTTTGTGGTTCTACCATTGCTGGCCTGTCCCTTCTATCTCCTGCGGTCATGAGACTAGTCCGTGAAGAAAACAGCAATCAGTGGGTCAACGCACTTCTCAGTCCAAGAAGTCTCTATATCATGAGGTATATATAATTAGCAGTGTTGGTTTCATAGAAGTATGATGCAAGCTGCTGCCAACCATTTCGTTTTTCCCGGAATTATTCTGTTTTTTAATCCCAATTACGTTTTTTTTTCACAAAATACTTTTTTTTTTTTTTTTTACAAACCGCACGTCAAACAACTGCCCTAATATGTTATTTTGATCACAAATTCAATAGAAAACTAAGGTTGAAACATACTTGAAGAGAAAAGTATTCTCAAAAAGAAGCATTGGAATTGTGTCGCGCGTGGTTGTAAGTTTTGTTTTAATGAATTCCTTTTTTTTGCTTGAAATTCCTTTTGTTTTGCCATCATGATTCCTTTTTTTGGTCGCACAAGGTTGGCAGCTCTGATGATGCAAGCTGTTGTAAATGTACAAAATCAATAGACTGGTTTACTAACATATTCAAGTTTATGGATGTTTTTTTCTGGAGATCTAGTGTTGATTTATTCCTTTAACCTGTTATTAATGAATGAACTACAATACCTGATATCCAGTCTGAATACATTACTTGATGCTTTGTCAGGTTGTCTTGAGCACTCGTTTCAAAAGTATGCATGCATACAATTTGAATGTAAGTCAACTTGTATACTGGTATTGATGAAAAGTACACAAAATACATGATCAGGATGTATCTCCTTTGTATTGGTTTTGATAAAGTTTTATTCCCAGGTTTTTGCCAGTCAATCCTTCACAGGACATTCACTCAATTTCTGTTCATGATGTATAAACACTTGGTAGTACAAACTAAATGGCCCGAATTCACAAAGCAAGGTTTGAGCTCAGACCAAGGTTTGAGCTCAAACCTCCTTTTGTTTCGCCAAACCTCCTTTTGTTCTTTACAAACCAGGTTTGTAAAAAACGCGTAAAATGCGTCATATGACGTACATAAACCTCGGTTTGTCGACAAACCTCCTTTGTGAATTCGGGCCAATGTGGCCAAGCAAATAAACAAAGTATCATATTACAGGGTTCATTTATTCATTTATAAAAGCTTGTCTTGGCAAGTTTAGAAATTATCAAGTTGTCCATGAGTAGAAAATACTGAAGTAATGCTCACCTTTCTTTTGCTCATGCTCTCCCTCCCTTACACACTCCCCATCTCTCTCTCTCTCTCTCTCCCTCTCTCTCTCCCTCTCCATCTCTTACTCACCCCTCTATCTCTCTCTCCCTCTATCTCTCGTTTTCTCAACTTGGCTTGTACAATGTACTTATTTAACATATAAAAGAATATATGGAATAAACTCACATAGTGACAGATAGTGCAATTAACACAATTGTTACCCGTTATATTTAGGAACAGATTTAACAATCTTATTTTTATTGATTTCCCCCATTGTTCTCACAGAGACAAGATACGGTATGACTACACCCATGAGGTCTTGAAAGAAGAAGAATCCGTCTTCAGAGGGAATCCTGTGCCAAGGGGAAGACGTATCTCCATCATGTGTCGTGCAGAGGTCTCTCAGTCATCATAGTAAACAGACAACTGAGATGTTTTTTGATAGACTGAACTCGGTTTGAGTCAGGCTTCTGTTCATTTTGCAGCTGAAATCAGGCCTTTCTTTCTATACAGGCCAAACAATGGAACCAGTGAGATGGGCCTCTATAAATCTACGAGTCCTTTCTAGAAAGACCGAACAAGGAAACCAGTGGAATTGGCCTCTATAAATATACAAATTCTTTCTAGACAGGTTACTGTAAACCCAAACTCCAAAACTTTCATGAGTGATCCATATTTGCTAGTTGCTGTGAAGAAGACCTAAATTTGTTTGAATGGGATACCTGCCCCTGAAGGGAACTTGGGAGCAGCATCTCTAAATTGCATAACTATTTAAATACATTTCATTAGTGAGCGTAAGGTCTGCAAACTCTAGTCTTTATACAGAAATAATGTTTTGGGATAAGTATATGCCTTATTGAGGTTTTATGTTGAAATAGCTTTCAAAGACTGGTCCATTTTACATTGATTTCTTAGAATATCTCGGAATTAGTTAACATTATCAACTCAAGACTGATATTATGAGTTGCCCCTTATTTCACATTAAAGGAACTATTGTGACTTCAACGAGTTTGTGTCATGTTGCGTTATGTGCCAAGAACAAAAAGAAACGGACAAATCATGATAAGCAATGTGACTTTAAATATGTTTATTTACGGTTTAAACCTTCCCACATCAGTGTAAAATTAATATCAAATGATTATCAATTAATTGTACTCTTCATATTTTCACTTTATTAGAGAATTCAAATAAAAAGTCTTGTTTCAAGATCTCACCCTTACACATTGATTTTGATTTCAGTTGAGTTTATTCTGCCTCGTTTCCGAATGAGACAATATTTAATGGCCTGTTTTATTATTCTAAGTTTCTCATCCAACATTTGCCTTGTCCTGTAACAAGGCATAGTTTAAGCCCATTTACAGCAATCATAAGCATCATAAGACAGCTTATGAAATGTCACTAATTTAAGGTGATAAAGATGCAGATCTATAACTGTGATACTTGAAGTGTGATACTTGAAGGGCAATCCAACCCTTGTAATAAGTTGGATTTGTATGAAAGCAGAAAAATAACAGAAACAAAATGGAAAAAGTAAGGAAGTTATGAATGTTTGAAATATGAGACCACTAATTCTATGCAAATCTCAAATTGATGGGGGATTATGACGCAGGACGTGGATAACTCTCCCATTTGCCGTGTTAATTTGTTTTTTTGTAAGTTCCTTCTCCCATTGACATCACCGCTTCAGCCAATTTGAAGTGCCCATACATTTACTGATTGCAACTTTCAAAAACTCATAACTTTCTTATCTTTAGGCAGAAATTTATTGAAACTTTCATCAGTTTGCTTCTTTGATTTTTTCTGCTTTCTATTAGAGTAGTTGTCTATTTGGGTTGGATTTCCCTTTTATGTTCTTCACTTTGTCAAATTGTTACAAATAAACAGAAAATTTGCAAACTAAATCTCAGGGACCAGCTGTGGATATCTGACAATACAATGGAAGAACATGATCACGCTTTATTTCTAAATTGCTGTGATTTTTGCCAATACTATACACAGCCTTTAACCAACACTCTTGAGCCAAATAGTGGTACATTAAACAATATATTTTCAGCATTAAATAGAGTTTTGAAGCAAAAATTCATTCTAGTTTATTCCGTCCTTTATTCTTTTTTTTCTTCTTGGATGACTTTGCTGAAGACGCACTATGATGATGAGAGGTTGGGGTATCCTCGGACAATCGTAAAGCATGGCCCGTAGTCTTGACATGTTTGAAGAGTTTATTCCGAGTGGGAAACCGTGACGAACAGGTGTGACATATCGAAGGTTCGGAAGATGATGTAGACTGTAATATAAAAAGGAGCATTTATAATATGCATACAGGTTAACAAAGCTGAATTTAAACAACATTGTATTTTTCGTGTTAGTACGGTGGAAACCCGTTATAAAGATCTCTGGGCCCCATCTCATAAAGAGTTGATCCAAATCATGTCACAAGTATGCAGTCCTCTATCTCTTATGTATATACATAGAAGCGATGATATCAAATAAATGATAAAAAAGTTGTAATGTATCAAATCAATATAAAAAAAACTTTACGCGGCAATACACGAGCTATTCGTTAGAGAGTATGAAGAAACTAAAGGATGTCCTAAAACAGAACCAAAGTCGGACGCACGGACTGTACAGGTTCTAGGACAGTGCGTACAGGTGCGCTGAATAGTCTACTTGCAAGTCGCTCTTACACGTATGTAAGTGAAAGTGTACTTAAACTTGCAACATCTCTTTATAGAAGTAATATGTGAAGCTCATATGTTGAGAACAATATAGTGACATGGAATCCCTCACATATAGAGCAAAATGTTTTTAGGTGATTGGTTAACTTTACAAATATCTTACCTGGGAACTTGATGGAACATCTCCACTCTTTGTTTTTACTTTGACGTTACCGCTGGATTGAATATAAGATTAAAATAGATTAGTAATAGAAAACTAGGGAGTGTGGGGAAGAATGACACATTAAAGCTCAGAAATTAATGAATTCAGGCATCTGCCTCATGAACCATCCGTGGTCTAAGTTCATGGACATTCCCTTAAAAGGATTGGGTAACTTTGTCTCAGATTCTGAAACAAAATCCTGGATTTACCTCATGTTGCAATGAAAATTATGAACCTTTAGGTCAGTCAGGAACCCCATGACTTTTACAAGCTGATTATCAAGAAATTTATGATTGGAAATCGAAATCAAATTTTGCATTTTCCTAAACGGTTTTCATAACATTACAGTCTATTGGGGGAAACGAGTATGGTAAAACCGGTCACTCAAAGGCTTTTACTTTTTTGAGGCACTTCTTGATCATTTTGAAGCGCAATTTTTTAGGGCTTCAATATTACACCATATCACAGACACTGATAACACGTCGTGCATCCTTTAACATCCCCTTAAAAAGTATTTTGAGTTTATGACACATATTCTAATGGAATGTCACTAAACTTAGACTTAAGATGACTTCACAAAACAAGCTCCAGTGCTGATATTCAATTAAACACACATGTAAGTCAGAAACATGAGAATTTTACAGTTTTGGGCTTACAGAATATACTTTGCTAACTTCTGTATTCACTTAAATTTTTTGGCTGAGAATTTCACCCTCAGAATATTGACAAAGATGGTGATTTTATTTGAAAGCTTCGATTGGCAAGTCCTGATACACTGTGTGTAAAAGCAAAATATATATAAATGTATTTAAAGTGACATGTTTATGGCACATAATTTGAATAGGCTATGTGATGTGGTTACAATCAAGACCACTGCTCTACCACTGAGCCATTGTGCCTCTCTATAAATATTACTATACAGACATTGATATGTTTGCCCACCTAGATGTAAGAGGCGTACTGGACACCTCGTCTTGTTCGTCCTCTAAGGTCAACCTCTCCTGGAGATCGGCTGATAAACTCGGCTCCTCATCTTTACATTCAGGTCTTGTATCATCCGGAACTGGTTTTGTAGTTCTACAAAAGGGATTCAGAACAAAATCGATATATATGAAAGATAATAATAACATTGATAATGATGATAAGGCCTAAAAAAAAAATGTTGTATTGCCATTTAGGTGCCAAAACATTGGTCGGTCAGAAATCTTTTTTCTTTTTTTTTTTACTCCCTCTTTGGGCTGATATTTCTCCGTTTTTAATGCTTTATAAATACATTTTTTTCCTAAAAAATGGTAACAAAACAAAAAAAGTTTTTTTAAAAGCCGACCATAGATTTCTAGATTTTGGGGTCGGTCGCAAAGGGCAATACAACATCTTTTTTTTAAAAGGACTAATGATGATGTTAAAGAAAATGATAATAATAATAGTAATAGTAATAGATTTTTGTATGCCGCTCATATAGCCCTCAAGATTCTTTCCAATAAGCTGTAATAGTTGGATAAAAAAATACTAAGCTTACTCTGTCTCTAATTTTGTTAAGAGATCCTCCACTTCCTCCTCCTCAGGCTCTTCCTCATTTCCTGCCATCTGTCTCTGTTGTTTTCTCCTCTTTTTCTGCTTCTTAGACAACCTGTTGATAAATGGTATTGAATTATTACAGCCCTATAAATTGTCACTAATTACAGATTCCAATGTGATTACTATAATTACAAGAGTGAACTAATATCTGTCTAAAGAAAGTCAGTATCAATTACTAATTACAATACATATATGTTAAATTGAAATGAATCAAACTTACAAAAGCATGGCAATGTTCAAAACAACTTGTAATCATTACAGCAGAAGTTCAGTACCCTATTTTCATTTCTATAAGTACTGCCTCAAAAAAAATTCAGCTATTCTGAGATATGTAGTGTTCTCCTACCATCAATATCCATCAAAGTTTGCAATTTCTAGCAGCTAAAGTATCAGAATGTAAATCTGACTTTTGGAGGAACTCATTTTAACATAGATAATACAAAATTCACACAACAAACAATAATGGGTATCCTTTATGCTCTTGTTTATTTACATATAATCATGCATGATCATCTTCGACCATCCTTACTTTGTTTTTGTGAAGTCCTCTTCACCCGATTCTCCATCACCATGTTGATTATTCAGATCAGCCAATGGGTCTGGATCTTCATCTTCGTCAGCCTTCATCTGCTGTCTCCTCTTCTTCTTTTGCTTCTTGGACAACCTGTAAGACAGTGGGAGAAAAGTATAGTGGTTTAAGCACTTGACTTGATATTCAAAGGATGTGGGTTCGATCCAGACACGTAACAAAAGTTACATGGTATTGTAAAGGAAGCACGTTCATCAGGAACTTAAAATTCAACTGGCATGCCATACTCATATCTAAATTGAGAATAGCAGATACAGTAGTTTCTTTTTCCTTTAAAGGCCCACTGTACTACTTGTAGCTACTTGCTCCCTCTATATAGAAAACGATGCCTAAGCGTTGCCTGTTGGTCCCCCATGATCCTATTTTTCTTATGTTAATTGAGAGCTGAGTTGATGAGATAGCCACCTGTCAGTGACCTTGCTGGGTGGTCTAATCCCTCCAGGCCAAACTAGTACAGACAGGCTTTAATAGCTGGGCTCTTACCAAAATTTACACTAAATTCTAAAGCAACAATGTAGGTCACATCTACATGTACTACCACAAGAATTTTGGGCATACCCTTAGAAATGGTGAGTGCATAAACCTTAATTTGATTTAATTGGGAAAAAGCATAGGAGAATGCTTTGTGTCATAGAACTGTAGTGTTAGCATGAACATCCTAAGCCTACTTTGTTTTAACAGGAAAATCATCATCTTCGTCGTCACTGGGTTGTACAGTCTCTATTACTTCTTCTTCTTCCTCCACAGCCTTTTCTGACTCATCTAGTTTTGCCTGCTGTTTCTTCTTCTTCTTCTGCTTCTTAGAGAGTCTGGTAGTGGAAGAAAACAGCAATTGATATATCCAAGATGAGAAAAAAAATAGTGCATAGGCTCAGTTAGATTTCTAAAAGAGATGTTTACTAAGCAACATAACTTTTCATTATTAAGTAATTTACATAATGCTGGTCTTATCCATCATCCTCATCTTAGGATGAGTGTATCATCAGTTTGTTGATGTGCACGGAACTATTCTTTAAATATTTGTATTTCAGTAGATGCAGCATTAATGTCCTTTGGCAAGGCGTTAATCTACATCTGCCACACTCCACCCAGGTGAGGTAAATGGGTAACTGGCAGCAACGCAATGGCAGCCAGGCTTGAGCTGGGGTAATAATAATGGAGCGACAGGAGTAGCAATGTGCCATGTATGCGTGATGTACAAGACTCTACAACTATTATTATTATTATGATTAAAATGGAGCATTTGCAAAAAGTATCAGTCACATGGAGTGAATTTACCTCTGCTATTGATAACCAAAGTCCAGACACAGGAATACTGACCTTTACATGAATATGCTTGGATGAACTGAGGGGCACATTTCTCGATTTAACACAATTCAATTGATTTACTTCACACACACAAAATCTCTGGAGTAAATACATCAAGAAGAGTAGAGGATCTAACATCCCCAAGAGCCAGAGGCTCAAGATAAGAGGGGTACCCATAACATAAATGTATATGTCAACAACTTACAAACATAGTATGCATGCCAAGATTTAGACTCACTTTTTTCTTTGTGGTTCTGATCCATTCACCTTGGCTTGCTGATCTCCCATCTCCATCTCATCAAGATCTTCATCATCTACCTCTTCATCTTTCACCTCCCTTTCCTCATCATCTTCGCTCTCCTCCTTCTCCTCCTCATCTCCCTCCTCCAGATCATAATCTTCCTCTTGACTCTCCTCCTCCCCAGCAAACTCTTCTTCTTCTGCCTCCATTTGGGCTTTCAGGAATATTATATTCTCTTTATGTTTCTTTGAATTTTCGTGATTTGCAAACCTGAAGAAGAAAAAAAGACATTCTTAACAGCTGCTTTGGAATATTGGAATGACCAAAATGAAAACTGGAATCCGCCATGTAAATCTCTCTCTAAATGATCTAAATGATAAGAAAGTAAATTGGGAACTTAAGCTTTTGAGAAAAAACACATTTTTTTATATAATGTTTACACAAATTACTTTTGTCAGGAAATTCTTTCCATGTTTATGATTTGGGAAAAAAGGAAGATGGAAAGAGAAAGGGGAGAGACAGACTTTCATATAACAGAGATAGTGGAGGGGAAAGAGAAGAGAAGAGAAGAGAAGAAAAGAGAGAGAGAGAGAGAGAGAGAGAGAGAGGGGGGAGACAGTGAGAAAGACAGTGAAACAAGAGACAAAGAGTTGAGGAGAGGAAAGGAGATGCGAAGAGGGAGATACAGTGAGGCAGAGAGACAGACAGACAGAAAGGCATGAAATACATAGAGAGAGAGAGAGAGAGAGAGGGAGAAATTGACAGAGACAGAGAGAGAGAGAGAGATAGAGCTAAATATACTCACGCTTTGGGGCTCTTGAAACTCTTGTTACAGGCAACACAGAATAAGTCATCCAATTCATCTTCAAGGCTGTCTGCCTGGGAGTCTAAAAAAACAAAAACAATATTACATTGTGAATAAAAAAAATAAAAAAAATAAAAAAGCATTAAGGGCTAGTCAGACCTCATGAAATAACGATAATGATATCAATATTATCAATGAAAGGCACACCTTACTATGTTGTGTATACATGTGAATAATAAAGCTGGTGTTCATTACATTTAACAGTGGGGCAGCTGTAGGATGTACCTTTTTAGAAATATTTTGTTATCATCATTCGACCCACGGTTAGGTCTAAAAGTATGAACAATTTGCTGTACGTACCTCCCAGTAATTAAAATCAGCTGTATGATGATCATACAGACAACCTTAAATACGGGAAGTTCCCTACACTAGGCAAGTTCCTAACTTCAAACCTGGACCACACACTTTACCTAGCCCAATTCAAAACCCAATCATAACTCTTACCCTCTATCTTTGATGGAATTAAGCCTGAAGCAACTCTTTCCAGAACAATGTCAGAGCCCCTTTACAGGTGGACTTTGTAATTTTATACAGGTTTAAAAGAAAACACATATGAATATTTTTTGAAAAAGTGGTCTTTTCAGAGACGGGTAGTATTCCTATGTAGGTGGTCTCTACAACATATTTCACTGTTGTTGGCAATGTCTAGGTACATAACTTTTTTGAGGCTTGTGGAAGATTAGCCTCGTGCTAATCAAGTTATCCTACAAAGCCGTCTCCCCCTTCTACCACCACTTACTACCACTACAACTACTACTGCTGCTACTACTAGATAGATAGATAGATAGATAGTTAATTGGTTTCCACAATATCTCATTTTACAAAGAGTGTAACAACATATTGAAAATGATTATAATATACATGTATATACAGCATTACCGGTACACACTATTCAGAATATTGTCCTTGAGTTGAACTTAAGAGATATAGTGGCGGAGCCTATGGAAAAGCACAGCTTGTTGTGGATAGGCTCCTTAAACTACTACTACTACTGCTACTTACCTGAATCCATATTATCACTGTCTATTCCATACTCTTTGTTAAAGGTAGCTTCCATGGCCTTGAGCTCGGCTTCCATCTCTTCTTTGACCTTTTGACCCTGCTCGGCTAGCTCCGCATGCTCCCTGTAATCAAGCAAGCACAACAATCCTCACTAAGCAGCACAGTAAGCATTCCAAATGCATATCTTTAAAGCGATATTGAAATAACAAACTTTTTATTGCACAGCGCCATCTCATGGTCAACTTTCCAACAGTGCGTAACCCAATACCTGATTTCCTGAGAACCAACAGCACAGCTAGGGAACCAGCGATTTACGGGACTTTACTGCTACAGCTGACCTGAGATGGCACTACCGGTACACAGGATTTTGCGGTAGTGTTTTTAGTACAATATGGCTATAAACAGTGTTTGTACAAGTATCTGAATGCAACAAAGGTCTAACATGTTACTGACTTTCTGTGTGCTGTAAGACATGGAATGTGAAGCATATGCTTTTCAATCATTGACAAACATAAGTTTTTCCTGTTTTTTTAGTTTTTAGTTTCATCAAGAATTACAACAACAAACCCTCTGTAGTTATAATGGTGAAGACTACCTCTCAATAGGAATTAACTTTCCAGAAAAAGACAACATATACATGTGTCTCTCCTTTAATTTAAATCTTATAATAGTATTAATAGAATAATGAAATAATGACTTCTATTCGTATACCGTAGTTACCTTGCTCTTTCTTTTCTTTCTCTCTCTCTCCTCTCTGCTTCTAATTTCTTCTTCTCTGCAGCTTTCTCTTCCATCAATTTCTGACGAAAAATAATCAGTGCATTAAACTTAGAATAAATAATAATTAAATGAATGTTCGTTCGTTCGTTCGTGTCTCCTTAGATCAAGATTAATATATCTTGATCTTCGGAGTAGTTGCTACAACCGGCCGTGCCAGACATGTTGCCCCGGGGTGCGAGATAGGACTCTTGTAGCATGCCCCCATTCAAAACAATTATACAATAACAATTAACATTACATTTAATTAATAGTATGAAACTATTAAAATTACTCTCATGTTACGGGACAAAATATTATATATTATGAATCAATTGATTTGGTCGATCCAGTTCGATGGCACAAACACGGCACTACTGGACAGAAATCCTAATAATTACAGAGTTTGGTCTTGTTGCTCTGTTCGCCAGCAGTTTGAGGATATGGAATCCCGCGGCACATTGAATGTTAATAAATACTACCGGTATCATAACTTAACACAGCATCCAAAAGAACAATCAACAATTCACATTCATTTTAATTTCTTAGAAAAGTGCAAGCATTTATAATAGTTAAGCGTATTACTAGATTGTTCTATAAAAATGATTCTACCACTTCAAAGATCACTAACCTTGATATAATTTTGGCTGTTTTTTTTATAGTAAAAACATGTTTAACATGCTGGATGAGAACCTATTCTAGTAAAAGATGCACTTTCCAGGCAGAGTTAGGTTGGGCTTTGTATTCAACACTACAGGTTTAATAAAGGTGCCATTCCAATATTTTGGAAAGTCAAACTTTGTGGTTGAAACATATCAACGTGCAGGAAAACATTCAATGGTTGCAATGATTGATATTGATTTTTTGAAGGACTGACCAATTTCTCCCCCAACAACAACAACAAAACAACAACAACAAAATAATAATAATAATAATATTAAATAGAATAAATTAAAAAAATTATTAAAAAAAAAATTAATACATTTATAAAAAATTAAAAAATTATGCTTCCTCCACCAAAGCTCTTTATCATAATGGGAAAAAAAGAGGCATAGATATAAGAAAATTTCAATTGTAATCGTCTTGACCTCTTTTGGAAATTTGGAGGTTCTAAGCTCCTGGTTTTATATATCCACACTAATACTCACCCGATGCACCTGAACTCTCTTGTCCTTCTTCTTTGCGTATGATACCAGAAGCTACAGGAATGAGGTGAGAACAAACAAACATTATTCAAATGAGGAAAGATCAAATCAAGCTTTCAAATTCATTGTTTCATGGTAGGTAAATATACCTGGGCCCCGTCTTACAAAGAGTTGATATCAATCACAACTTATTTGGATGATATCAATCACAACTATGTACATAAGAAATAGGAGACTGCAAAATTACGATTGATTTGGATCAATCATAAGTCTTTGTAAGACGGGGCCCAGAAGTGGAAATAGACATTGAAAGTTGACACAATTTGAAAAAGGGACATAAAGATATCTCTCCATATCAAAATTAGACTCTGCAGAACAATTCTTGAAGTGGGGATGCTCAATGTCAGTAGAGAGCCCATTGGTAAGAGGTTCATGCATACGCGTCACTCTCTTTGAATAATACCGTAATGGTGGGCTGCTCAAACTTCCTGAGCCCCCTCCCCTCCCCTACCCCACTGGTAATACTTTTCTTGTTACTTTAAAAAGATAAGCCAAACACCCATTGACAAAAAAATCAATTACTCTTAATAATCTCAGTGCAAGGCAACTTTCTGGATGAATACATGAACATTTTAATCTGAAATCGTCAACATTCCAAGCATTTACCTGTACTTGCTGGTTCCATTCCTTCTTGGCGGCTTCTCTCTTCTTCTTGTTCTCCTTCTCAATGAGTCGTGCTACTCGTCTGTTGGGTGCCTCGCGCGTATCAAACTCCTCCACCCACACATAAGATCTGGAGGTACGATAGCTCTGCCAGTATGCATAAAATACATGCACAACCTTTGAAAAGAGATAATATGTCAATAGATACGCTAGTCATCCTGTGTATTATCTACTTGTGTATAACACTGTATATTAGTTTTCTATAGTACAATGTTCATGTGCTTTATGTAATGCCAACAACTGAATTTCCCAATGAACCAATAAAATGAATCTGAATCTGCATCTGAAATTCTGAATGAATCTGAATATCAAGTAATGAGATTGATTTATCTTAGCAAAGGTTTACCCAAATGTTGTATGTTATTTGCGACCCTGTCATCGATTATTATCTGCCTCATTTATGGGTAATATGTGAATATTTCAACTCCATTGGCATCTCAAAGCACTCTGTAGCCAACAGGGAAAAAAAGACAAACTGAAAACCACTGTAGAGAACCATTTGCAAATTATGCTGGTGTGAGTGATTCCCTTATTTTGTAGCAACAAACTCAACCACTCATAACATGAACAAAGTAATATACTAAAAATAATTGGTAACAAGGAACTTAACAAAGACTAATGCATTAAATTTGATAACAACATGAATATATGGCATATTGACAAAGGGTAAACAAGCTTGTGCCAGAAAGCTTGCCGGTAACAAAGCAAGCATTACCTCTTCATATGAGCTCTGTGACTCTCCAAAGCCTGGAATGCCAGTAATCGAGTCCTCGTCCTCCATATAGCGAATATCTTCCTTTGCAATTTTAGCAAATACATCTCTGTATATACTGTAATAACCCTGCATAGTAAGAGAGGAAGGGGACAAGAATGTGTATTTATTGATAATGATGGATTTTATTCCCCCATTTGAACCCGTAGCTTTAAGTTTTCTTTTCTTTTTCCTTTATTTTTTCTCTTCTCTCCTCTCCTCTCCTCTCCTCTCCTCTCCTCTCCTCTCCTCTCCTCTCCTCTCCTTTCCTCTCCTCTCCTCTCTCCTCTCCTCTCCTCTTCTCTTCTCTTCTCTTCTCTTCTCTTCTCTTCTCTTCTCTTCTCTTCTTTTCTTTTCTTTTCTTTTCTTTTCTTTTCTTTTCTTTTCTTTTCTTTTCTTTTCTTTTCTTTTCTGTTCTTACCCTAGCATAGTGTACCACCTACATCAGTGTGTTGGGCCACAATCAGAGACAATCTCTGAAGGCTTGACAATGGTTTGAGGTGACTGGGGTTAATCTAGCATGGCAATCTGGCCAAGTAAAGCTATATACAAAGCTAGACTGGAATCCTGCATCACCATGCCATCGAAGCTAGTATCTACTAGCTTTAAGTTGCCATTTCATCTTGCTTTCATTTTCCAGAGTGAATGTACAATCCTCATGGTTCAGTACAATTTTCAACCCAATTATTTTTCTTGTATTTGCTGTACTTCCTGACATGTAAAACCACATAAGATGAATTTTCTTGCATCCTGCATTACATTCAGTGTACATAATAATTTTGAGAAGTACAGGAAAACATTTTTTTGTATTTAAATAAAATATAATCATTCAAATCCATCACTATAGGGGAGTGTCATATCTCTCATTAAAAACAAAAAATGTCTGCAAAATAGGACTTTTCAACCCTTTTCAACATATTTAAGATCTTTCTGATCTTTACGGCAACTGAAATATATTGGCAAACTTGCACAGCCAGAATTGTAAGGATGTCAAATGCATTAACTGGAAAATTACAATATCAGAAACAAATGTTTAATAAGCAGCAC
This sequence comes from Strongylocentrotus droebachiensis, assembly GCA_035222895.1. Taxonomy (NCBI): domain Eukaryota; kingdom Metazoa; phylum Echinodermata; class Echinoidea; order Camarodonta; family Strongylocentrotidae; genus Strongylocentrotus; species Strongylocentrotus droebachiensis. Next base: position 64,709 of record JAVYIG010006099.1, read on the forward strand.
CAAACAAACAAACTATACAAAATACAAATCAGCTTAAATTGTTTAGATTAAGTTTTGATTTCACTCACCTTCTCATCATCTCCAAATCCAGTGTATGCTGTTGGTGTCATGTACTGCATAACATCCATAAAATCATCTTCATAGTCTTTCCCGAACCCTGGTTAAAAAAAAACATCCAGACACACAAATTTTTACACACCTCATTCTCATTTCTAGAATAGATTTTTTTTTTGTAGCAAACAGTTCTTAACATTATCCAGTCAGGGAAATGAAGAATTATTGGCTCTGTTTTTGCCATTAAATGATGATGATAAATTACTGGATGGCATTGTAGTTGTAAACCTTTCTCAAACACATAAAAATACAGAGCAATTTTTTTTAAGTCAGAATTTTTTCTTATCTTTTGCAATTCTGAATGGAACCTGATACATACATTCAGTGAGAGTTATATATAATTTGTTTAGACTGCTTAACTTAAAACTATTATGAAAGGAAATTGAAGTTACATCAGAAGTACAAGCTTACCTCCCCTGAGTATGGCTTCCCTGTGCTTGTCATACCAAGCCCTCTCCTGTTTATCCGATAACACGCCATAAGCCGTCTGGATCTGAGCAAAGTATTTGGTACATTCCTCCACCTTATCTGGATTTTTGTCTGCATTAAAAAAAATGTACATGTATAAGTTAAATTTAAACCTTGGCAAGTCCAAGCTAGTTTGTCCCACGCATATACAAAAGTCATGAATGGCACAACCGATTGAAGAATTACCCTGTAAACTTTTTGTTTGCTATTATAACATTAACAAAGGAGGTAAATATTCAAATTAAAGAGGATAAGAGTGCAGAGACTCTCAATTTCTCGTTGAAACATTTTGTTTAAATCTTCCCAACTCTCCATTTGTTCTCCCACTTTGATTTCTCTCTCCTGTTCAGACAAGACTTCAGGGGGTGTTCCATAAAAAAAAGGCAAAAATATATAATAAATAAGAAGAATCAAATTGATTTTTAGTTCCTCCTCCTTCTCCTCATTTTTCTCCTTCCCTTCTTTCCTTCTTCATCATTGATCATCTACTTATCATTTTTCTTTTCCTTCTCCCTCCTCCTCTTCCTTCGTCTTCTTCTTCTACATCTTCTTCTTTTTCTTCTTACTTTACTTTTCTTACAATAGCAATTAGTGTAAAAAGGTGCATGCTAGGAGTCCCTGCGTGCCCTGGCCCTTAGTACACAAAACTAATCACTATTGTAAAGTCAGCATTAAATTGGCAATGTGAAATCCGTTCAAATACCCTGGGTTGTCCGTCTAGCGTCTTCCCAAAGATTTATCGTTCATAACATGAACGCTTCTGTACAAAGTAGGTGTGAAACGCATCAAGGAGCGCATCATTGCGGAATCTGTTTTTTGCATCGCCAACGCAAGGATCGGAAATAAGAATTGTCAGCGAAAATGCGGACGATCCTTATTTTTTAGGACGCGTTTACTAAGACGTCCCTCGTTTATGCGGACGGTTCTCAGACCAGCTTCCTATTGTAGATAGAACAGCCGCGCCGCGTGACTACTTTTAATGAATTCATATAAGATTAGAGGAATGAAAGGGGCTATTATTGAAAACATATTGAGCCTTGACTTATTTTCGCAGACAATCCTTTTTTTTTAAGGACGCAATTTTGTTTTAAACCGCGTTTAGAGTAAAGGAGCCGGTAATCGGACAGCTCCAGTTTTCAGCCGATTGGTTGGATGCATGGTAAAATCACATTAAAATACATGGCATAATAGCACAACACATATCCCACACATACCATACCATGCCAGTGTCACTGAAGAACCACATTTGCAATGAAAAATATATCCTAAAATATCACATTTTAGCGATGTAATCGGCGGTCCCGCTACCCGAATCTGAAAAAATCGAGTATCTTACGCGTGTCTGTAAGAAATATGGGTACCATAAAATGAGCTTTATTTCAAGTATTTTTCAGATTTAGAGCCCGATTTTGTGCTAGTCGCAAGCTCAAAAGTATCTCATCGCATGTATTAAATCAATGCAGCCGCACACCGCGATGCACACACGATATGTCCGTCTAATTCAGATTCCAATTGCCGATCACCGCTGTGCCTGTCTTCGGCCACGCGAGCACCCGGGAGCTCCGGCGTGGGATACCTGCTCCGCCCGCTTGTGCTATACATCAGCGCGGAAACGCACGGCGCGCGCGAGCGCTTCCCATTGACTTTGTACATGCGTCCGAAAACTGGTTCGCTATCCTGATAACCGGCTCCAAAACAGTGAAAATTGAAATGAATATTGTCATGGCAATTCGTGATTTTTTTCTGGGATTCTTTTTTTGTTTAAATAATAATAATATTTACTTCATGATTTGAACAAGAAATGATAATAAATAGGAAGTAAAGAGTCCAAAAAATAGGATTTTGTCTTAAGTGGCCGAAAACCGGGTGATATGCTCGTTCATGCGGATGATCCTCACTCTCGGACCAGCACCCCTACTGTTGACAGGTTAATAATCTCAAGAGGTGGCAAGTTATACCATTAATAAAACAAGCCTTCAGTCTTACATGTTACAAAAATAAATCTTAGTGAATTCATATTTACTTCCAGATAAACTAGATTATTAGATACGAGAAGCTTAAGGTGTGGGACTACAGTCACAAGCATAATGCAAGAAAAACCGAGAGCATACTCACCGGGATGCCATTTTAGGGCCATTTTCCGGTACGCCTTTTTTAAGACATCATCCTCAACATCCCGAGGAACACCTAACACCTCATAATGACACTTGACTTCGGGCATTTTTATTCCTTTGTCGAAGATTGAGACATGAAAGAAGATAAAAAATCGCTCACATGCCGCGCCACAAACTGAAGTTAGCCGACAATATTTTCACAGTGAACAATAATCATATGCATACATACGTGCGCGCGCGCGCGTACGCAGATAATATGTGCTCTCCTATAATAAAACCTGCATACTGCATAGTTCTACATATTTTAAACAAATATATATATCGTTCAATATAATTATACAAATAAAGTTAAGAATTCTTTTTGAATAATGAAAAATATTTAATGATATCCTGTACTCCTTTACTTGGGGGCCTAAGTTATTGAGGGTTGCATGGCATTTCAGGGCAGTGGTGCAACCAGAGAGTTGTGAGTCCCTGGTGCAATCGTGGCCTCTTTGAGTAGTTTACTTATATGTCCAGGAGCTAGACTCGTGATGGTTTCAATAAACTGGCCCCAGGATTTGTATAGCTTAGGGCTGTGTGGGGTGGGGAAGGATATGCATTTTATGAAAAGTGTCTTTATGAAATATGTAGATGTCAGGGCATTGGAAGCAGTTCTTGAAGAAGAAAAAATTGGTGGCGTTTTGGGGGTGGGTGTTGAGGGGGTTCTCGCATTAATTTTCCACATGCGCCGCAAGCTCCCGTTATGGTTTATTCACTCGATATTTCTATTCGCACCGTGCACTGTCATGGTAGCTGAGCACTACTTTTATTTTTTGCCGGGGGGGGGGGCAAGGGGCCCGCCCACCCCCCCCCCCCCTCCCTCTGGATCCGCCTTTGGAGCAACAATTAAAAGGTGACTCTTGTACAGTTGAGGACTGGCCATCCAATATTTATTGGGAGAGATAATGTCAGATCTTCTTATTTATCTTGTGCAAAGGGATTAACAATGCAAAATTGTGGTCCACAGCTGTATAAACTCTCTCTACCAGGTAGTCATACCGGTAGTTGGAATAAAAGGGCATTTCACAGCAACCATAGGTGAATTGCCATTTGGTCTACAACCAGTTCATCTTCTACCCAATTAGTCTTTTTCCATTTGGTCTACACCCAGCCTGTCTACTATCCACAGTAATCATTTCTTCTACTTATCATTTGGTCTAAGGACCATTTAGGCTAATAGTCATTTGGTCTAATATCACATTAGTCTACTACCCATTTGGTATATTGCTCATTTAGTCTAATAACCAGTTAGTCTAATTCCCAGTTTGTCTAATGCCCATTTTGTCTATCATCCTATGATTAAACGATTGTTAGAGTAGACCATATGGACAGTAGACAAAATGGGCATTAGACCAACCCAACCATAAAGTCTACTGATAATATACATGTAGTAGACTGATCTTTACTGGCAACCGGCAACCACTCGAACAAGAAAGAAAGAACGAACATTGTTCTATCTACCGACATTCCTCCACATGAAAAAATGAGGAGAGCTCACACACTATTCATTTTCATATGATCTCAACACTCTCTTTGATGCTCCAACTTTTGCTCTAGTGAGTGACAATTTCTGTAAGCGTTTTGTAAAAACATAAGTGTATGACAAGGGTCAGGGTTGCCATAAAAGGTTAGAGTAGGTTTAGGGTTAGGTATAGTTTTGGTTTACAGGGTTCAAATATGGAATTCAGGAAGTGAAAGCTATAAGCAACAAAGCAATTTTCATAAAAGCTCCTCCTTGGCAATTGGACATGGTCATAAATGATAATACATGTAATTCATCTCGGGAGAAATGAAGGAAGAACGAAAATCAAGAAAACTTATCCAAGTCGAGTGTGTTTTTATATTTTATTTTTTTCAAAAATGAAATTGTAGAATGCAATAACTCTGAAAACCGTAAATATCAGGTTACTTTCAGGCATGGGAGAAATTTCAAAACTTTGTCACATTTATTTATATTGATCAGTTCTCACTTCTCACTCCATCCTTTTCCTACACTCCCTCTCTTCCATTATGAAAAAGACTTGTACATACCTCTTTTTCATAATTTCTTCTGCTCTGTACCCCCCCCCCCCCCCCCCACCTCTCTCTCTCTAAAACATGTCTGTTCTTTCAGATATTATCTGGTCTCACAGGGCTAATACAAATTATATGTCTGTTGAGTGATGTATACATGATGAAGGGTTACCGCAGTAGGTGAAATGATCGTTTCGAAACTTCTCTCCCAAGAATATATTCTCATTCTCCAGTACATGTAGTGGTCTTGTTATTAACTCATAGCCTCTGTAGCATGCTAGCACGCATTCGTAATAGCAGTTATTGTTCATGCCCATTGGACTGTGCCTAGTGTTTTGCACGCGCTATTGTTAGTACCATCGCGTTAATCCGATTATCTCGTTATAAATCTGGCACTGGGGGGATTAGCCCTGTGGCAGGATAAGAGTTAAAGCCTCTCGTAAGTGTTGGGAGCCCCAAAAATTTAATGGCAAAATTTCACTTCATTAGTACAATGAAGTGAAAGAGGATGACATTTCACGCTGAATTCTCGAAATAAATTAGTTTGAAGACGAATATTGATGAAAGAATACAAAAACTAGGTTTTCTGCGTATTATCAATACTTTCATCAATATTCCGCTTCAAACACATTTATTTTGAAAATCCTTCAAAATTTTGTGTAATTTAAAAAATATTCTCTTTCACGTTATTGTAACATTTAAATGAAATGATGCCATCAAATATTTTTTACGCCCCCAATACTTAAAGGGCTCTACCGCATCGATCAATGAATATGAATCCCTTGTCATTATTTTGACTATCAACTCCATTATTCCATATCATAGTACCAAGTTAACTCTTTCCAACAAAACAACTCTGACCAAAACACAAAATAAGTTAACATGACAACATGTGTTTACAGCTGGGTTGAACTGTGTCACTTTATTCTATTTGAGAATTCCATATAGATGCCACGGTAGATTATATCACAAAGTTCTTCACTTGTTCACAACACCTCTAAGCTGATGGTGACAAGGTGGAAACTACCCGTGGCAAAGTGAGTTTGACGCTTTATCGCTTGGTATCGGGTGTGCCGGGATGGGGAGCTTCATCGTGCAAGATTGCGGTGATCCACACATGTACGAGATCAGATCCAATATTACTGAAGTTTGAGTACTTGAAGATTGTTTGTGAGAAGTAGCTTACAGACGAGGACCACGGAAGGCCATGCCAGGGGCTGCTGGCTCTGTGACTTGGAGGTTGGTGATGTTGAAGTCCTATAAGAATGAAAAAAGAAGAAGAAAATGACCGTAATCAAGTGTTGCAGGTTAACCAGTGTTTGCCACAATCATTGCTTTGTTTTGTTGCAACTTTGTTATCCTTGGGGCATCTATAAATGCGTTTGTCACTACTATTTCAAACAAGGAGTAGGGATTTTGACCATATTTGCTGAAAAGTAAATCCAAATTTCCAAAAAGCTTGCGGGAAAAAAGGAAAGGCCCTCAGACTTATATTTGCTGACACCCACACACACAATTTGGCTAGAAGAATCAAAATTCGGAAACATGTAATGAATTCATAATGGAATTTTACACCATATAAAGAAGGACAATAGGTTAGGCAACGCCACATGAAAGCAAGACCCTGATTGCAGACTGGGTCACCTTGAGTAAGCACAGGCCATTTTAATTTCTGAAATGTAAGAAATGGTCTACAGATTTAACAGGATAATTTTCCCCTTGCCCAGCCAAGCCTAGACTTCCTTTCTAATTGCATCTTTCTGAGAACTCTCCATCACTCTTAAATTACTATTCTGAGAAAATCACACAATGATTGATGCCTTATACAAATTTTATGCGTAATGGAGTGTACATACAATTTTTTTTTATTTTTTTATAGGTAGATAATCCAACAATGGCTGCAAATGAAGACAATGATTTCAACAACAAAAATTCAAGGGCAGAGAAGGAACAGAGAGAAGGAAAGAGACAGAAAGACACAATGAAAACTTGTGAGTCAGAGAAAGAGAGAGAAAAAGCCATAGCAAATTGCAGAGAAACAAGATATATTGGAGGTGTTTTTGCAACTATCAAACAGACTGAAGGAGTTTTTACAACCACAAATTCAAAATGAGAAACATTAACATAACCCTGGGTCTAAAATAATGTTTAACAACAGGAAAAGTTTACCTCAGAATAACTTCCTTCTGAAACCAAATTTTGAAAAGCCTTACTGGTAACGGTAACCCAGCATCAGGTTTAAATTTTATAAGAATACAGGCCTATGTGCATTTTTGTTTTTTATCTTGAACACACAAAAAAATAAATCAAAAGAAGAAACATTTGATATCAATTTGTTTTGTCAGAAGTGTTGAACCATGGTATGGGCCCTATGGGGCAAGAGTGAGAGAGACAGAAAAACCTATCCATACAACTCACCAGGAGTTTCAGCATGGCATGGGGTCAATGCTAATGCGTATTGACCTCTAGCGCTGCAATACATGCCGAGAGGCAGCAATTGCACACAATGCACACTAATGCACACAATGAATACGAAGTGGCTGATCGGCAAGTTTCACAGTAGAGTCATGATTTGAATTTTCAAAGTATTTTTTCTAACATCAGCAAGTTGAAAAAATTGTATTTCACTGCTATTTAGGTGTCATCAATTGTCACTAAAGTACCGATTTTGAGTGAGCTCAGTTGTGTTTTGAGCAGTGTTTGAAATTTTGAGAATCAATAGAGGTCATCTAACCAATTTTTAATACACAAAAAGTATACTAATGCAGCTATGTGTGAACTCACCAGGAGTTTGAGCATGTCCTTGGTGTCAGGGTCGACCTCGATGATGTCCTGTTCCAGGGCGGAGACATCGGGAACGTAGTTATCCCTCCTCTCACGCTCCTCTTCCTGAAGCTTGATGGAGATTCCACGGACAGCACCCTTCTGGATACGCTTCATAAGATGTGTCACGAATCTAGGGGAAATGAGGAGTGCACAATCATGGTCAGAAGGTATGCTTTTCAATGAATCATTGAATGATGTACCATGCACTTTATAAACCCAGAATATCAATATTATTGTCAATAAATACTTTTCAAACATACAGACAGATTAAACTTGCTGTTTACTAATAATACAGCACTTGGTTTAATTTGATATGACTTGATTTTATTTGTATAAACTAAAGACATCGTCATTATCATGTACACAAACCATGCAATGTAATTATGATCATTCAAATATCCTGAGACATATTTTGATCATTGTAATTCTTTATTCAAAAACATGGAGATTAGTGTCCAATAAATGCCATTTATATACATTTATGTCTGTAGATGAATATATTCTCTTTCAGGCACAGCGGAGCACCCCAATTGCATATCATTAGCGGCCCGTTCTATTTGAATAACCAACGGACATCTGCGTGAATGGGAACATGTGTTTGCTAGAATGTCAAATCTTAAAATTTGCGTTGCGCCTTTATTTCTGCCAATATCGCTATGAAACTTTCCATACTAACTACAATTATTATGAACTTGATATCAATGAAATAAATATGAAATTCCATGGAATAAAACTCGAGATATTAATGTGTTTTGAGCTTCAACCCTCGATAAACACGACGTATATTTTGTTGTGACTTGGCCCTATCCAGCAATGCATGAAGTAGAGACTTGGTATGAATATTCATGAGGGTTGAATCCACACATGGGCGACATTTTTGCTTTTCCGCTGTATTTTTTATAGTTATAACGTTCTTTTTCATAGGGATTCATTTGTAAAAGTTGTAGTCAGCGAACTCAATGAACATGACGTCGTTGATCTCAGCGATGTACTGCGCATGCGTCTTAGGGCCCAGTGCAGGCCAGATCGAAACAGCTGAGCCATTAGCGTGCACGTGTGCATTCGGCTGGCAAGACATGTATAGCCAACGCACATGCGAGTTTCAGACATAACACACATTTGAACGTATGGGACTGGTCATACAATTTTGCGACAACGAAGGATTATTTTTTGTTTGATGAGATTCGCACATTGGGGTATGTTTTGCTCTGACTCGACCCTATCTAGCAACTATAAAAAGAGATATTTCAGAAGGATTGAGATTATCAATTTTGCTTTCTGGTCATACGAGGCAATTCTTTTGCGCTCTAGAAAGAATGGTGAATTTTACGGTGATTTCGTATCTCATTTTGTTCGTTTTTTTTTGTCAAAATTATCCCTTAAATTTCACATTTTGGGTGCATCAATAACTCTTTTCATACACATGAGTGTCTTGCAAATTTATTTAATAATCGATTTAGTAGCTTTGATTGCTGATATTCATCACATTAATGAAGAATTTGCCTTCGAAATTTGTTTACTTTTTTTCGCATCCAGCGGTACACAATTGTTTATTTTATGCATATGATGTTTACTGGACGAGAGTCGATCGCACGGTAATTGGGGTGCTCCGCTGTGCCTGCTTTTATCCTGGTAGTAGGCTCATAAAATCAAATGTTATCAACAAGTTGACTGGACATACTTTTGATAAGTAATTTCTACGATTTTTACATTATGTTTTTAAAATGCTGAGCTTTCTTGTTAAAAGTTTGCTTTGCATTTTAATATTTATCATCCAACAATTCAACCCTACAATGTAATTTTTTTTTTAAATAATCCAAAGCATTTGGTGGTGTCACACCCAAAAACGGGCAGATTTGCCCCCACACCATCCCGACACCATCACGGTTTATTTTTACTAAATAAATTTCCTTTTAATGACATGGTCACCAATCACTCCAGCAAAGCATAGAGAGTCAATTAAATGCGTATTGACCTCTGGCATTGCATACATGCTGTGAGGCAGGTATTATACACAGATAAACACACCACACACTATTGCATAGACTGCACACAGTAGCACCGATGTGGCTGATCGGCAAATTTGACACTAGACTTGCAATTTGAATTTTTAAAATATTCTTTTTAACATCACTAAGTTGAACAAATTGTATTTTACTGCTATTTAGGTGTCATCAATTGTCACTAAAGTACCGATTTTTAGTGAAATCAGTTGAGTTTTGTACAGTGGTGTTTGAAATGTTGAGAATCAATAGCACAGCTTTTAATACACAGCCAGGATAGTAATGCAGCTATGTGTGGTCATCAATATAAGTTGAATACTTACCCAGCAATCTGGTTTCGTAGACGTTTACTGGGGATGATGGCGATCTCCTCGCATACTCTCTTGTTTGTGTGGAAATCAAGTGTAAGGCGGGTGTAGTACTTCTCAATGATCACCCTAGCAGCCTTCTTCACCGTCTTTGTCCGGACACGACCCTGCAAAGTTAATCACAAGTAGAAAATTAGAAATTATAGAATTGATCATCTTCATGAGTTCCAGATAGCCATCAGCTGGTCCGAGAATAAGGATCGTCCGCATAAATGCAGACAGACGCATTCCACACAAAAAGGATCATCCGCGTTTTCGCCGACATTTCAATATCTGATCCAAAAACGATGTGAAAAACAGTTCCGCCATGATTTTCTTGATGCATTTCAAATGACTTGGTTTGTACAGAGACTTTCAGTTTCAGGCGAGGAGCAATAAATCCTCTGGAAGACGGACACCAATAAAATATAGACGGTGAACTGGGGGTATTTTATTATGCGGAATCCGTTTTTTCGCATTGCCAGTGCGCGGATCGGGAAATCAAAACCCGCAGAGCACCGTAGTCGAAGGAAAAAAAAAGTTTGCGTACGATCCTTTTTTTTTTGGACACGATTTGTCCGCGTTTGAGCCGATATCCTCCGATCATCGTTTATGCAGACGACCCTCATTAATTCTCAAACCAGTGCTCCTACTGATCAGGTGAATTAAACCTGGTTTTCAGTAACTTTATATTAATTCATCATGAGTTGTGTTGTTCGGTATGGGAGGGGATGGTTTATAATCTGATAATTTTTATTTCAAATTTCGTACCACCACAAAGGCACAATCACAACAATTTCAATTCATTTAGACTTCAGCAAGATAAGTAGACTCTAAACTCTATATTATAACTTATTAAGTCTTCATAATTAGTTATTTGTTACTCCACTTCGAGTATAATGAAGTAATTTGTTTAGGCTTAGACTCGATTCAAAACATTGCCTTCTCATACTCTACACAACTTCATTCTTTACAAATACAACAACGCAAACCTCCGATCCCTATACGTGGGACTGAATATTGAAACTTTCTTTTACGTACAACACATCTCCACATTAATAAAAAAATTCATGCAAGTATGGCATAATGGCAAAAAAGGGCTTGAATGAGGGGAAACTAAAATAAATAGCTTTATTTTCGTTTCAATATCAAATGCGTCAAAGGCCATGATAACTCTGATCATAAGGATATAATTTCGGGGTTCTTTTCACCAACCATTTTGATTACAGCGTTGAAGCAAGAGACCAGTAAACTGTAGATGGCGCTCTAACTTCGATTTTTAGATTTTGTATGTGATCAAGAGTTTATAGGTGATAGACCTGTAAAAAGGGACTCTACATTCTATTCTAATAGATTTCATTTCTGGAGAAAAAAAACGAAACCAATAATAATAATGATAACAAGTAAGTTGCCATGAGACTTAATTGTAGTTACAGGGGCCGACGAAACATTTTTTTCAAATTTTAAAAGGGGGGCTTCACTTAAGAGGGTACTTAAAAAGAGAGGTATACCCATTACTGCTGCGCTAGATTTAATTGAACACTAGTCAGAAAAATTGTGCAGCATTTTCTCTCACTTAGCTAATGACTCAAATATGTGTGTATGAAAGGAAGTAATATCATGTAGTGGTAGTGTAATTACGCCACTTGTAAATCATTATTTTGTACATGTATATTATTTATAGTTTAACCGAGGGAGCGAACTACAAGGAGGAGTCAACAACAACGATATATGAGTCTATAGGCTCTTCAATGGACACTTACAAATTTAGTTATTTCCCCAGGACACTTAAGGACTGGGACGCGCTACCTCAAATCATCGTTGAACTGCCTTCTTTGGAGCAGTTCAAGGTGGCTCTTGAATCAATTTAGTTCCCTTTTCAGGAACTGTACCGCATAGAGCTGTATATAACAACTCTATGCTTTACCCTCGCGTCTAGATGCTGAACAGGCGTTGATGAGTATTACCATAGCAGTATAAGTAGAAGTAGAAGTAGAAGTCTGTGTGTGTGTGTGTGTGTGTATGATTGATTTTTTTGTTTACAGACGTGTGTGTGTCGCATGGTGGGGGGGGGGGGGGTAATAATCTGTTTGGTTGGATGGGGGTTATTTGTTTTATGTTAGGCCTACAACTGATTTCATTTTTGTTTTTATCAATCGTACAATCTATGTAATGAAAATGTTTTGAATTCATGTCAAGATGAAAAACAACTGTATTTTATTTCTAAGATTGATTTGTATTGTTTGGAATCAATAAAAAAAAACTATTGAAGAAAAAAAGTATCAATCACATATGGTATCCCTTTAGTATCCCTTATTGTAATGTCTATATACTTGTAATAAATGTTTTTATTGTTTGAAATGCTTATCTACTGTAGTTTATAAACAAATGACCATTTATTGTTTTTCATATTTTATAGTAGCCTACATGTACGTCTTGATATTTTTTTGTTTTTATTTTTTTTAAACTGTACTGTTATATATACTCCGAAAGGGGGTCGAAAAAGTCAATGAAATCAAATCAAATCAAATCAAATGAAGATCAAATCAAATCAAATCAATTCAATAGAATCAGGATTTGATTTATTTAAACATTTGATAAATAAAAACCTGATCCAAGGACTCTTCAACTAAAGCGTGCTACAAATTTGGGTTTCCAAGATGAAAATGAAGTATCAAAACAATTTTTTTTCCATTTCATGCCAATGCACACAAAACCCATGGTTGGACAGCTGACGGATAGTCACAAACTGACATCATGCAACCGTAACCCCTCCCCCTCCTCACGAAGAGGTCAAGGGAAAGCCCCCCCCCCCCCGGCCCGGCCCTGACAGGAATCTTTACCCCCTAAAAATTATTTTAAAAAGTAAAAAAGGACAGGGAAATTAAAACAAAGTTGGAAATATTTATAGTTATGTTGTATTTGTTGTTCTTATTATTGACAGTAGTTAAGTGGTTGTGTTTGTTATGCTTGTTTGTAAGTCTATTACTGTTTTACTGCTTGTCCCCGGTAATTATTATAATCGTTTTATAAGAAATTATAACAAATTCGTAACTTCAGTATTAATCAAAGGCCAATCAGAAGTGCTATTCCTCTACACATCATTCTTTAGACGGATAAAATTGTTTTACACATTTTAAGTTTCTTTCAATTAAGGTATTATGTTTTGATCTAACACATTATTCAAAGATCCCCCGCCCCCAATAAGAGCACAAAAGAGCACTCAGATTGAGCATTTTATTTCATTCGGCTGTTGTTGTTGTTGTTGTTGCGATTAATGGCGTTTCCATCGTCATTCGATGATTTCCGCCAGGCAATGTGAGAGGGCGTAGTTACTGGTCCTCTCTTAATACTTTTACTGTTGGATCGACGATAGCCTAGTGGCGTTGTGTTGTGCAATTAACAATTAACAGAACATGCCCTTAAATACTGCATGGACACAACATCGAATGAGATGCTGCTCATAATTATAAAGTCTTAAACACAATTCTGGTCAATAAAGATGAAAGAATCCATCTGGATAAAAAGTTTTAATCTTTCACTGGATATATAGGGACTCTGGGTAAGAGGATTTTTTTTTTCTTTTGGTCTCGAAATTTGAAAATTTGACATTTCGTTCCGTTGGGGGGGGGGGGGAGTAAGGTCACCTTTTTAAGGTCAGCCATTGGTATAATTAAAAAAAAAAAATCAAAAGGGGGGGGGGTTTGCCAAAAAACATACACAAAACATACACATACAAAAAAACTCAAGGGGGGAGTTAACCCCCCCCCCCCTCCCCCCCCCCCCCCCCCCCCTGCGTACGCGCCTGCCAGGCGCTATAAGCCCCCAGACGCTCATGAGTTTAAGCACTGAATTCAGAACCTTCAAAGAATCCATCCGGATAAAACTAAAATGATTAATCTTTCACTGAATGTTGGTTAGTCGAAGCTTATAAACTACGCGAAGCACACATTCTTTCCAAAGGACAATAACACAAAGGATTGTCTTAGAAACCACATCTATATTTACAGATGGGGTCCCAGGGCAGATTGCCGGGGGGAGAATGTTCTTGCGTTTTTAACAATTCAGAAAATGCAAATTGGCTGCCACGAGCAATAGAAATTGTATTTTCCTCCTCGAAGTCACTTACCCCCCCCCCCCCCCCCCCTATTATTTCATTTCTGAAATCATCTCTATTTCTCTCTTTTGAGGACAAATGTTTTTTCGTATGCTGTTCTACTCATGTCTTTGTAGGTACATAATCGAGCCAACTTAGGCCTATATGTTCTTCCAACCCCCTCTCTCTCTCTCTCTCTTTCATTGTCTGCCTGCCTGTCGGTCTCTCTCTCTCTCTCTCTCTCTCTCTCTCTCTCTCTCCTTTTCCTCTATCCCTCTATCATCTACTATTTTACATTTTTCTCAGATTTTTCTCCTGCTCCTTCCGTCGCTCTCTAATTACTTTCAATATAGAAACAGAAAAATCAGACAAACCAATCCAAAAAAGTTTGAGTATCATGACTAATAAGGAAGTTATGAAATTTTTGAAAAGGATGACAAACTATGGAACAATGGAAATCATTACAAAAATTGCCAATTTGGTTATCAGTTTGTGACTACTTGCCTCACTATTTATCAATTACTTTATATATTTGTATCCATTAATTTCACTTTTCATCCCCTAAAACTTGATTTCTCCATACCTTTTCCCATGTTATATAGGCCTTTATTGCGTGCATGACATTTCACATAATCTTAATGAACTTTGAAGAATTTATACTGAATATTGTATATTCATAATGTTGTTTTCTTGTATAAATAGTTTATTAAAATTCACATTTGTTATCATTTAACTGAAAAAACAAAAACTCTATATTAGTGCATCCACACAAAAATATATTCCATCAATATAACTTGGATGCTGGTGTAAGGAAATAAGATTCTTAGCAGGGGGAAATGGGAAATTTACATTATCAATATAAAGAAAACAATCAGATGATTGTGAGGCAATGACGTCACAGACTGTCTTATGAGTGAGTTACCAATTTGTCTTGTGATTTTCAAAGTTTTGGATGTCATTAAGAAAACATAACTTTCTTATTAGTTATCCAATTTTTCTCAAACTTTTTTTGATTGGTTTGTCTGATTTTCTGCTTCTATTATAAGCAGGTTGTTTTTGGAGTAGACTTGGCCTTTAAGGCTGCCAAAACAAATCCCAAAAAGGAGGAGGGCTGCCGGGGCCGATTTGCCCCCCCCCCCCCACGATCTGACATTGATTAATACATTTAAAATTGTCGAAAGTTTGGTTGCTTTGCTCCCTTGCATGCATGTGTTATTTCAGGATCTTGTTATTTCGCACCCCATTATAAATTATAGCTTATAAATAACGTTTTAAAGGGATAGAAGACATCTCCAAGGGTGCAGCGAGAGAAATTTGGTAAAATCTAAAAAATATTTTGAAATAACGTTGATTTCGTGAAAAACAAATTTCAGAAACGTGTAGCGTAATGTAACTTATGAGGAAAAAGCATTGTAAAGATAATAAAGTGTCTTTCTTCCTCGCTCTCTTTGCTTGCTGGCAACATCTTGACCTTCAGCGAGGTGCCCTTTTGTGAGACAGCCCCCACAAATTAAGAAACAAAAAGACAATGCAATAAATTATTGATAATTTATTGCATTTGTTTTTATTTGTGGGGGCTGCCCCTGCCCTACCCCCACTGCGTACAGTCATGATTCAGTGGCAAAGCAACGACCTGTAACTGTGAGGCATAGGATCATCAAAACCGTGTCGATACGCTATATTAGTGCCCTTTCTTGTCATTACCACTCATTACTGTCAATTATGACTTAAGGACGTAGGTCGGGACATAGGTCCCTTAGTTGATAAAGATAGTAGCATACACTTGCTTTAGCAAGTCACGCAAAACTAACACTCGCCAATTATTATTCAATAAAATATGAGAATATATTAGTTAGAATGTATACTATTATCTAGATCTAGGCCTATTAGGAATGAATTATTGTCAAAATCATTCCATAACTTGGGGTAAAACAATTATTTCACCTTTATGACCAACAGTATATAATATACACATATTTAGTTTTATATAGTTTCATATAATTTTATATATTGTATAGGCCGATATGATATGTGGGCCGTTACTCGTTACGGGTCGCTCCCCCCCCCCGCTCCCCATCAGGGCCCGAGGCTGTAGCTCCCCCAAAACTCCTGGCCCCTTCCCACTTACCCCATTGAATAGGCCTCCATATAGCCAATATTTAAAATATGACTTGCTGATTTTACAACTACTCCCCTTCCTCCTCCTTCTTCTTCTTATCCTCCTCTAGCTTCCTCCGTTAAGTTCTTTAAGAATTTCGATCTTCTTCTTCTTCAACTTCTTCTTCAAGTTCTCCTTCTCTTCCTTCTTCTTACTTTATTCTCCGCCTCCGAGGCAACTAAGGCCTTGCAATGGATTATTGCAGGTCTGTGTGTTGATTTTCGTTTTGCTTTTTTGCTTTTGTTCAACCTCTTAGCACCCTAAAAAAGTTGTGTTCTCGAGTCCGGGCGGGAGCCCGGGGGAGGCGGGTGGGGGGTATTCAGATTAGGGGGTCATTTTGGCAGAAAAGGGTACCCATTTTAGCGATTTTTCTCGAAATATAGGCTAATATTGGGGTGTTTGCCCTGCAAAACACCTGGAAAATGATTCTGTAATTTTTTGAAAAACAGATCCACGTTAAGGGATAATTGACTTCTGTTTCAGAGAGCGCTACACAAAATTTATTTTTTTGGGTGAGATAATGAAAAACTGAGTGTCAAATTTGAAAGAACATATACAATTTAAATGACAAAATCATCGATTTTGGATTTTTGTTGGCTTTTTCGTGTTGGTTATAATACGCTCACCCAGCCGGCCCATATGTATTGTTATTATTAATTAATTAATTAATTAACGGTCACCGTATTTTTTTTTAAGTAGAGCTGAATTGGTATGATTTCACACATTTTGGGGTCTAAAATTACCTTCATAGCAATTTTAGGTTCTAAAAGGGCACAGAAATGTCGTAAATAAGAATAAGAGCAATCCAGGCACTTTGAAGTAATTTGCGGTCTGAAACAAGAACTCAACTATCCCTTTAATTGGATTTTTGTACTAAAAACGGGACCCATGTTTAGTTAGGGATTTTTGGTGAAAAAGCGCGGCGACCAATTACAGCGGTAGGCCTAGCTGTACATCACCGTATTTCTTAATATGTTAATACCCCCCCCCCCCACCCCCACTCCAAGCGGGTCACGAGCAATCACCTATATACTTTTCTTCAGGCGGTTGATCCAAGTCCATCTCACCAGTGGTCCATCTCAGTGGGTCAAGCTGGTTGGGCGTGGCAGATGTGGGCGTGGCAACGGCGCGGCGGCGCGGCGGCGCGGCGGCGCGGCGTGTATGGTTTTATTCGTATATTTACAAGAAACATACAAGACGTGCAAATTCACTCATTTTAAATAGAGGCCATGAACAACGGGTCATTTTCTCCATCAGTAGCACAGGTTTATAAATTATGCATGAAATTCGGAGAGAGCCTCAAGTTGTACAACATGACCCCAAAAATAATATCCAGAATCCAGATATTCTACTCATGGAGACTTCCAAATTTTACGGAGGTGCTTCATGTATACCTTTTGTTTGCCCTCTTGAAAAGAATACTTCCATCTTGCATCATATATTAATGTACCGCCAGTTCATAAATGAAACATGAAAAGTTGAAAACATAACTTTCATGAACAGTATCCGGCGCATATAGGGCATATATTATAATAGCAGTCGAATCGATGGGTTTTAAAGTTTTGTATAATCTGCCCGTGCGCAGTTATTATCGCCAAAGTGGCTTGTAATCAGAGTTATTTCATTGTTTACAAAATTATTAACACAATCACGGAGATAGAGCACTACGTGTATCTTTGAATAACGAAATAAACACATGAGTATTATTTGCTCCTAGTCCTCCGATCATATTTGAAGACAACTGCATAATTTTATGCACGTGTTTGGCACACACTGCGCTTTCGACCAATCAGAGGCCGCCAACACTAAGTACACGTGGATCGCCATCTTTCTAGACGCGACATTCTGTAGTTGCTGATGCACTGTGAAGACAGGATCTGGAAAAAGTCCGACACATCGTTCAAAATGAATGCACTTCTGCTTATTTCGCTCCTCTTTGGAGTTGCTTACGGTAGCGATGTTATAGATTATACAGATGCTGACTTCAAAGACAACATTGGAGACCATGGACTGATATTAGTGGAGTTTTTTGCTCCGTGGTAACTACACTTTATTTGATCTCGAGCCATTTATCTTACTTACTTAGTCCCACATATTTATTATATGAGTGGGGGCGTAGGCCTATGTGAAGACTGAGTTCCCCTAGATTCTAATATATTATTACAGTCTTGGCGCTTTTTCACAACTGTGACAATATTTTGGACCAGTAATTTCGGCGTGGAGATACCTTACTATAACACACCAAAAATCAAATAAATCTTCCACAATTTTTCAAATAACCGGCATGATTTAAAAAATAAGTCGTTAGATCTAGACTAGATCTAGATCTAGACTAGACCGAAAGCTTCAGTCTCTATAATCGTCGGTTGTTCCACTGAGACTACGTCTGGCTCCACTAGACCTCGGTTATAGGGACTGAATGACTGCCTATGCCAGCCCGTGTTGAAGTTATCACGGCTAGATTTTAGCCGTTAGGCCCCTCCCACAAACATGACAAACTTGCCACGGCCGTATTGTTATGCCCCCAAAATCCCCCAAAATGTCATTTTACCTCGTTCATATCCATTTTTAAATTAGGCCTAGGCTATAATATATCGGTTCCACTTACTAACTTGATTGATATAATCCGTTTAATGGTCCCTTTTAAGGAAATTATGGGTCAAAATCGACATCCATGTTGAAAATCTTGCAAGCCGTGTTAAACTCTCGCTGCCGTCAATCTTATCCCTTCTAGTCTACGCCGAAGGCAAAATGATTATGAAGGAAAAAACTGTGATAACGCCATTACGAACGTGTAGATGGCGCACAGTTTTTCCTTCATAATCATTTTGCCTTCGGCGTAGACTAGAAGGGATAAGATTGACGGCAGCGAGAGTTTAACGGGGGCTTGCAAGATTTTCAACATGGATGTCGATTTTGACCCATAATTTCCTTAAAAGGGACCATTAAACGGATTATATCAATCAAGATAGTAAGTGGAACCGATATATTATAGCCTAGGCCTAATTTAAAAATGGATATGAACGAGGTAAAATGACATTTTGGGGGATTTTGGGGGCATAACAAAGGGATAACAATACGGCCGTGGCAAGTTTGTCATGTTTGTGGGAGGGGCCTAACGGCTAAAATCTAGCCGTGATAACTTCAACACGGGCTGGCATAGGCAGTCATTCAGTCCCTATAACCGAGGTCTAGTGGAGCCAGACGTAGTCTCAGTGGAACAACCGACGATTATAGAGACTGAAGCTTTCGGTCTAGATCTAGACTAACTAGAGTAAAGTAGGCCTACCCGGTTTTCGGCCACTTAATAGGGAGGCCAATGCCCAAATCTAACTTTTTAATTACGAATTTGTTTAAAATAAAACAAAGATTAAAAGAAAGCATTTACTTTCACTAAGAAAACTCACCCATCTGCCGACTCCAGAAGTTCCATAAAATAGGAGATATCCAGCTTGTAAACACTCCCTTCCTTCTACGCCTTGGCCGTACGCAAGAGCCTTGAAACAGATAAATTCATGTCGCGAAATTACGTTGATAATTAGACAGGCCCGAGGCAATGGGCGTGTCATTGTCCGGACAAAGTTCATGATGAAGTTTAAAACTTCGCGCGAAAGTGCAATCACTCAACAGCGGCTAGCCTTGAATCGGTCGCACACGTACACACCGCGCAGGCAAGCCCCAATGCAGGCTGAAATCCAGCCATCAATGTGCGAACGATTCCATCTTCTACTACTACGAGCCGAAGGCGATGGTTAAAAAATGAAGAAGGAATATACAAATTGGCAGCTAAGAAACATATATAATTCATTGATATTTACCTTAGATGTGTATTCCAACAATTTGATTTCCTCATGAGTATTCCTTATTATCAACGATCGAGAAGTTACGAGGTCCAATTAACATCCATCTTGCAGCGAACACAGCAGCATGATCCATGCAACGTACGTCATGTACGTGTACTAATATTTCTCTCACTCTCTCTCTCTCTCTCTCTCCCTTTCGCTATACGTAACATACACACTCACTAACCATGTATCAT
This sequence comes from Strongylocentrotus droebachiensis, assembly GCA_035222895.1. Taxonomy (NCBI): domain Eukaryota; kingdom Metazoa; phylum Echinodermata; class Echinoidea; order Camarodonta; family Strongylocentrotidae; genus Strongylocentrotus; species Strongylocentrotus droebachiensis. Next base: position 84,929 of record JAVYIG010006099.1, read on the forward strand.
ACAACACACACCTTCAAATCATGGCTTTCATTTCAATTCTCAATTGGAGTATAGACTGCTCACGTAGACTTTTTTTTTTACTGAAATATTTTTTTTAACACTTCTCATACATTATACTGCACGACACTCGTATCTAGTGCTGTGAGAATAAGGTACTAGGGTCTATAAATAAGACTACGCTTTGCGCACGATCTGACCGGAGCTCAGTGGAGCTCAGACATATGTCGCAATACCCTTTATTTTTGGCGCGAACAATGACGTCACTGTTCACAGTTTTTCTTCTCATTTTGAGATGGATGTAGCTATAGGGCTCAAACCAACGCAAGATTGAGTGCTAGGCAAATTCATGCAAAAAAATATATTCAAAAAAATGACTTGAAAACACATCAGACAATTAGTCTGAACCGAGTCAGGAGCAGATTTGAAGAAATTATATTTTTAAATGTTGTAAAACCAAAGATATAAGAAGAAAACTGACCAAGTATCTGTACTAAAAATCGTACATGTAAAATTGGTCGTACACATTCGACAGCTGAAAATGACGCGCACGTTTGCATTACGTGCGTTCTCGAATCCAAAATCATACTTCACACACACACTCTCGCCATACCGCGAATGGTCCGTCCCGGGGAGCTAGCCGGCTGAGAGTTTGCAGCGATACCAACGCAGCTTCGGAGCTCCGCAGCGCACCATTTTTGCGGGACTCGAGGTGGGAAGGCAGCGGCCTAGCTTTTTGCCCAAACAACGCTAGATCGGCTGCTGGCAAAATGAAATTAACTACGATCGAGAACATCGTCGGTTTCTTAACTTTTTAGTGAGATAATTCTGAATTCTAATTGAGACTATATAATAAATTAAATCGACAAAGAAACCTCGGTAGAACTCTTATAACTATACAAAAGCTTGTTTATTTCTTCATTTGACTTTTTGTTTTCGACCATTTTTTCGTGCGCGAGTCAATGGAAACTATGTATTACCAAACTTTCAACACGCAAGAAACGGGCAACACTCGCGGACCTCGTAACAAATTCGTTGCAAAAAAAAATTTCAAGGGTGATTTTGAAGCAGTGTAGAATATTGGCGCTGCAATGCGCAGAAATATACTTGAAAGAAACTTAATAAATCATACCTGAATTTTCAGAAAATCGTATTTGTATTAGTGTACCTAGATGTGACTTGTTTATAACTCAGATTTTATGAAGATTTGTGGGGAAAAAATGTCATTTTTTCCCGTTTGGTGGTCATTTCTAGGCTAATATTTCAAAAGTTGCATCAGTAATGGGCCCGATGTTTCTCTTATCGTACTCGCATGTTATTTCTACATAGATTAAACATAGGATGGTTAAGGGTAAGACCAGATAACATTATAAAAAAGATATATCCTTCCACTCTCCCATATCCAAGTTTTGGGTTGATTATTGCCGACCCACCGCAGCAAGGCCGTTCAGATTTTCGTACGAGCGCGAAGCGCCCTCTAGTGCCCCATGAATGTGCCTAGATTGACAGAAACATCGTACTCTATCTACTTTCGAATGTTCAGTTTGTAAAAATCTGTATTTAAAAAGATATAATCTTTTTTCTTTATATTTTCTAGTTGTTAGAAGTGGCAATTGTGAACATCTGAAATGTTGATCTCTATCAAAAGTTCTTTACTCAAAACGGATCCCATATTTTTAGTGTCTACCTTCAGCCCATGAGAAGGTTTTTAGTGAGCAAACCTCTACGCCCTCTAGGATTTTCTTAGTCTGTGATGCGCGTTCGTAAAGTTGTTCTGCTACGAGAATTATTGGACTCAAATACGTCAAAATCTGCAAGATCGTCAACAAATGGTGAAAGACTGTTACAGATCCGTGATTATAGGTATGTTGTGAAATGTATGATTGTATTTTCTTTTCTTATTTTCATCAATTTTTTTTTTACATCATTTTTTTCCCTCTGCTAATTTTTTGAAGTGGGCGACGAGCGCACAAATCGTAGGCGTAGAAGCCTTACGCCCGGGCATTGGCCTCCCTACACTTAAGACAAAATCCTATTTATTGGACTCTTTACTTCCTATTTATTATCATTTCTTGTTCAAATCATGAAGCAAATATTATTATTATTTAAACAAAAAAAGAATCCCCCCAAAAAATCACGAATTGCCATGACAATATTCATTTCAATTTTCACTGTTTTGGAGCCGGTTATCGGCCGAGCGTTTCAGTTTACGGCCGCATGTACAAAGTCAATAAGAAGCGCTCGCGCGCGCCGTGCGTTTCTGCGCTGATGTATAGCACAAGCGGGCGGAGCAGGTATCCCACGCCGGAGCTCCCGGGTGCTCGCCTGGCCGAATACAGGCACAGCGGTGATCGAAAGTTGGAATCTGAATTAGACGGACATATCGTGTGTGCGTCGCGGTGTGCGGCTGCATTGATTTAATACATGCGATGAGATACTTTTGAGCTTGCGACCAGCACAAAATCGGGCTCTATATCTGAAAAATACTTGAAATAAAGCTCATTTTATGGTACCCATATTTCTTACATACACGCGTAAGAAACTCGATTTTTCAGATTTGGGTAGCGGGACCGCCGATTACATCGCTAAAATGTGATATTTTAGGATATATTTTTCATTGCAAATGTGGTTCTTCAGTGACACTGGCATGGTATGGTATGTGTGGGATATGTGTTATGCTATTATGCGATGTATTTTAAAGTGATTTTACCATGTATCCAACCAATTGGCCGAAAACCGGAGCTGACCGATTACCGGGTACTTTACTCTAATCGTTATCGTGAAGTTTTGTGTCAATTTTTTTGGAGTGTTTTTAATAAAAACAAAGACATTAGTCTAATCTAGACATTTTCTCACAGGTTTCACGGCAAACCGCTGGACAATATTACAAGTGCACACCGACAGTGGATTTCAGTTTTGTTTTGGTCGATCATCAGACAGTGGTGCGCTGGTCCGAGTAGATCCTATATTGGCTATAATTAATAAGGATTATCGGCTTAAACGAGGATATCCTGCCTTGTAAATCATGGGACAAATCATTTCCCAAAAATAAGGATTGTCCGCAAATTAGTGGACGATCCGTACTACCGCTCCGCGCGTTGGTGATGCGAAAAACTGATTCCGCGATGATGCCCTATGATGCATTTCTCACTTACACAGCACATGGACTTTCATGTTAAGAACGATAAATCCTTGGGAAGACGGACAGTCTGGAAAAGTAGACGGTGAACTGGGGGTATTTTATTACATAGGAATCCTTTTCTTGCATTGCCAGCGCGTAGATCGGGAACCCTACACCCTCAGAGCAAAAAAAAAAAAACGTAGGCAGAAATGCGTATGATCATCATTTTTTAAGGACACAATTTATCTGCATTTATGAGGATATCCTCCTTCATGCGGACAATCCTCATTCTCGGACCAGCGCCCCTACTGCTCCATTGAACTGGATCTATAGATCATAGTTCCTGCACTGCCACTCTTTTTTTGTTTTGTGTTGATTCAGGTGCGGCCATTGTAAGAAATTGGCTCCAGAGTTCGAGACCGCTGCCACCATCCTCCAGAGGGAGACTCCTCCCATTGCCTTGGCCAAGGTAAGGAAAAAGATAGATCAAACAATACATAAGTATTAAGTGTACAAATCACCAGGGAATAAAATACATGGGGGTTCTGGGCGAAGAGCCTCCGAAATGCCAAAAAGAGCCCCCGAAAGTCATGAAAGAGCCCCCCAAATTTTCATAGAGTTCTATGCAAAACAAATTAAAGAGTGATATTTTCATGCAAGCAAGCTTGAAAAGTAGCCCCCCCCCCCCCCCCCAATTTTTTAAACATTTTTTTCCTTGCTAATCGCCCAAAAGATTTTTTTTTTTTTGTGTTGGAGGTTCGACTTTGATGTTGCTATTTTGATAAACAGATATGAGCTCAAATTACTTCCAAAAAGAGATACCGTATTGCAAGTTACATGTTATTGCACTCTCAAGTCTCAATTATCCCAAAACGGATTTGTGAGTAGAACTGCTTACCCATAGAATGCCATGTAAATTGTTTAAAGGTTAATTTTATGCATTCTAGCAGCACAGTGTTCACACATTATTTTTTGGGGTGATTGGTACACTTTGAAGAGAGGGTTGAATTCTTAAAAGATGACAAATTGTGAGCATTTTCGTTAACTTTTTTGTGACAGTGTGAAAGAATGCCATAGAAAAATTGTCCACAGAAACGTATGGCTCTTCAAATGCCCACATTCCCCTATGAGAATGGATTTGAATGATTATTTTTTATTCAAATGCTACTAATGAAAAAATTATATACACCATATGTTATGCAGGATGCAAGAAAACCTATCTTTATGTGGTTTTACATGTCAGGAAGTACAGAAAATACAAGAAAAATAATCAGGTTGAAAGTTGTACTGTACCATGAGGATTGCACATTCACTCTGGAAAATAAAAGCAAGAAAAAATGGTAACCTAAAGCTACGATGGCATGGTGATGCAGGATTCCAGTCTAGCTTTGTATATATCTTTACTTGGCCAGATTGCCATGCTAGATTAACCCCAGTCACCTCGAACCATTGTCAAGCCTTCAGAGATTGTCTCTGATTGTGGCCCAACACACTGATGTAGGTGGTACACTATGCTCGGGTAAGAAAACAAAACTGAAAGCTATGGGTTCAAATGACCACAAGAAAAAGTTGAATGTTTCAACCCAATAACAGGTGTTGTCAATCACCAAGTCAGAGTGGACTTCACTTTTATGACCAACAGGTCTTGCCATTAGGATTTCTCTTCATATTAAAACTCCCCTCGCCCTCCAGGCAAGCTGGAGTTTCGAGAAATATATAGTGGAACAACGGGTTTGCCTCTTGAGAGACATGGGGAGTGATTCACAAAGACTAAGATCGTCTTTAAGTTGAAATTGAATATGGCAGGCCGTTCATGCCACTAGTTCCTCTAACCATTCCTGGCATTGGTTTCTCAAGGGACGTTCACATCATGGTCACAAATCTACAGAATTTACATTTTTTGATCGTTCATTAATATTTAAAGATCATAATTGAGAGACCAATGGTGAGAGCAACCAGTGGCATGAATGGCCTGCCATAGTTAATTCCAACTTAAAGTCAATCTTAGTCTTTGGGAAACACCCCCCTGGGCACACATTACTTGGTAATTTGACCAAATGTGGTGTCTGCGAATTATGATGCAATACATGGACACTGACTACTATGTGGCTTTGAAACGTTAATCCATGTCAGTCAGTCAGTTTTTAACTTTGTTTACATCCTCCCGTACGTGTTTAGGTTGACTGCACAGCCAACACCCAAACATGTGGTGCCTATGGTGTATCTGGCTACCCTACCCTCAAGGTCTTCCGCAACGGAGAACCCTCAGATTACCAAGGTCCCAGGGAATCTGGTACGTACTATTGGTTCTTCACTTAACTTTGAAAGCCCTTTACTCTTGTTGGACAACAAAAATATATGATGGTCAGGATAAATGAAACACACGTGACTGCTTTCGACCTTTAATTTGATTAGGATCTTGAAGTGAATGATGTAAAGGCAGTTAACCTATTATAGCATTTCAGAATTTTTAAGTTTTACACATCAACCTTGCCTCCTTGGTTTGGCCAAAGTTATTCTCTTATAGTTTGAGATTTTTTTTTTATTAAAAAAAAAAAAACCTACGGTATGCATATAAAAAATGCAAAATAGAAAATCACTTATTTCCACACTAAAAAATAATGATTATAAAGTCCACTCCACATTGCTAATTTAGAAATATAATGCCTATATTCTATTTAATTGTTAGTGTAGGAAATTAGAATAAGGCGATCGTCTCAGGAGTAGATGTCGTACAAGAATGGGCTAATGTGATAACAAGAATGTTCAACTCTTTCCATTTCATGACAGCTGGCATCATTTCCTTCATGAAGAAGCAGGCTGGACCCAAGTCTGTCGTCATTGCGACGGAAGCACAATTTGACGAGTTTACCTCTGGTGCCACTGCTGCCATTGTTGGTAAGAACCCTGTGAATTATCTGTAAAATGGTCATGCAGGCATATAGACAACAGGGGGGGTGTTTCACAAAGATCCTAAGTCGAACTTAAACATGATGGACTGAAAATTCAAGGATTTTAGACTTTTTATAAATTCCACATGAACATGAAATCTCCTTGATAATAGAAAATATGAATGATTTGAATCAACATTTTATGCCTTTTAAAATAACTTTTACAAAATATTTTTGTAGATACTAACAACTTTCCATAATTGTTAAGTCCAACTTAGAGATAAGTTCAACTTAGGATCTTTGTGAAACACCCCCCTGAAATGTTTATCCCTACCCCTTTCACAATTAAAAAAAAAAAGGTTTAAATGCATAGTTCTGAGTAAGGGACTTTGATAAGGGTTGGTCTGACCTCACCAATAACAATGACTATAATGAAAAATCATTCCCAACTTGCCCAATTTTTGTTTAGGTAAAACAAAATGTATACCTGTAGGGAACCTTCTGATGTGATACTCAAGTCTATTTTGTATAGCAGTTTGTTGTTATAAGTCATACCCAAAGGACTGTTAGTTTTTCAAACTCAAATTTTAAGAAGATTAGTTTGATTTCATGTGAAATAATCATAAAAAACCTCTAGCTCAAGACTAGAGCTCATTGTTGATAAGTCAATTTTCATTTTTGCTTTGCCTCTCATTTTGAACAGGATTTTTTGCCGATGAAACTAGCGCTGGGTTGAAGGAATTCAAGAAACTTACGGATGCTCTCTTTGAGGAATTCAGATTTGCTTACACACTTGATTCTGGTCTGGCTGAAAAACATTCGGGCACAGAGTAAGTCCATCATCTGACGGTGTGCTGAGAATCAGGGGCTAGTCTCAAAACTTTCCTAAGTCTAAGTTTTTGGACATCCCATGGAAACATCCTATAGCACATGTTTCTATGGGATGTCCAAGGACTTACACTTATGGGCCCGCATTCACAAAGGAGGTTTGTTGACAAACCTAGGTTTATGTGTGTCATATGATACGTTTAGATGCGTTTCAAACCAAGGTTCGGACAAACCTTGTCATATGACGCACCTAAACCTATGTTTGTCTACAAACCTCCTTTGTGAATTTGGGCCAAGATGTTTTTCGAGAAGCTGCCCCAAAAGGCCATTAACCCAATTTACTCTGTTTGTGACAAGTTTGTTTTTCTTTCAAATAATCAAGTTATTTATCTCTAATTACTATCACTTCAAAGAAAGTGCTGTGTAATTTCATGTTATATACAGTGCGTCCCAGAAAAAACGAAACCGAGAAGTATCGATGTTTTATCATAACTTAATCACAACCATAATTAATGAATGATACATATTTGAAAAGCTTAGAGTCTCCTCTTTCAGTTGATTCTACTCAGATGATGCATATTTCACGCATGAGTGATTAAAAGCAATTTGAAGGAAGGAAACCAAAAAGACATTTGACGGGCGGTATCTGAATTTCGAAGAAAAATTCACATTTCTAGAAAGTTGAGTTTCTGCTCTTTCATATGACACCTCAATCAGGAAAAATGAGTGAGGAATAACAAAGTTCTGTTTGCTTAAAGTAGCCCTTACATTTTCATAATTTTAACAAACGTATTCGTTTTCACTGGGTGCCTGCCGTACCAAAAAGCAGAATTGACAAAAGACTTAACTCCGTTTCGTTGACAATCAGCCATGCATGAAGACTCTCGTCTACGGCTGATTGTCAACGAAACGGAGTTAAGTCTTTTGTTAATTTTGTTTATTGATACGGCAGGCAGCCGGTGAAAACGAATTCGTTTAATAAAATTATGGAAATGCAAGCACTACTTTAAACAAACAGAACTTTGTAATTCCTAGCTCATTTTTCCTGATTGAGGTGTCATATGAAAGGGCAGAAACTCAACTTTCTAGACATGTGAATTTTTCTTCGAAATTCAGATACCGCCCGCCAAATGTCTTTTTGGTTTCCTTCCTTCAAATTGCTTTAAATCACTCATGCGTGAAATATGCATCATCTGAGTAGCATCACATGAAAGAGGAGACTCTAAGCTTTCCAAATATGTATCATTCATTAATTATAGTTGTGATTAAGTTATGATAGAACATCGATACTTCTCGGTTTCGTTTTTTCTGGGACGCACTGTATATTATTGTTAAGCTACACAATTAATTTCCCTGTGCCACATTGTATTTATCTAGGCATTGATAATCACGATATTTGTCCTTTTGTTGCCCTCTTTGTCTCACAGTAAAGTGGTTCTCTTCAGACCGCCACAACTCGCTAGTAAATTTGAAGAGAGTCAAGCAGTGTTCGATGGAGCCATCAAAAAGAAGGATGTTGAGAAATTCATCAGAGAAAATGTGTAAGTGATTCAAAGTTCAATATTTTATTTCAACAATTTCATGAAACAAAAGCTCACAAATTATTTTGTTCACCTTTCCCAGAATTTAACCTTCACATTAGAGGCTTAAGCAAACTTTTGTTTGTACATCTGCCTGTTTTTAGAAATTTTCCCAGTTGGATGGTTTGTTTACTTTGGAGCAGATTAAACATTGAAGGTGTTGACCTTTCTAAAGCAAACTGTTCTCTACTGAATAAAGTGTTGATTGATTGATTATGTGTAACTTAGCTGCGTCTATATGCAGTTGAAGAGAAAGTCAAGTTCTGCTAAACGTTTAAAAAAAGGTTTTACAAAAATTTGTGAGCCTTCTCATTTTATTTGTTGGTTGGAGTGCGAAATCATCCCCTGGAAAGGATTGCCCTTCAAATGCCCTCATTTTTGTCTCGCCTGCGTAGCAAAAAGCGAGACATAGGCGCCGCTTTTCCGGTGACGGCGACGGCGGCGGCGGCAGCGGCGTCAACATCAAAAACTTAACCTAAGGTTAAGTTTTAAGTTCTACACAGAATTTTGAGATTTTGCTCCATTGATTATTTATGGTACTTTATGCAAATGAAATGAAATTATGTCTCTTCCAGGGCATCAAATTTTTATTTTTTGACCAGTTCAAAAGTGTACCACGATATTTGTTGTTGCGAGATGCGGATGAGCACTACGTCATTGACGTTCTGGTTTATCATATTGAATTGCGTTATGCAGGCGAGACCGCCGAGAGCGTTTCCCTTGTTAAATATCTCAAGAGATAGCTGAAAAGTGTGGACCAATCCATGTGATATGTGTATGTGTGTGTGTGCGTGCTGCAGTCCTATAGTCCCATGTTTCTGTGTACAGTGCATGTGACTTTCCCCAACATTCAGTCAATTTCTAAAAAATTTGAGGCCCCCAAAACCTCAAAGTATACACCAATTGATGTTATACTATCCGACCAAACTTTCCCAATTGTTTCCACAGTTTATTTCAAAATATAAAAAATTAACAAACTCAACCCTATCTTTATGATAATCAGCTACCTTAAAAAAAAAAAAATTCCTGCCAATTTTATGAAGGCAGCAATTTTTTATTCTGTGATTTTCAGGAGTGTTTTTGCTGTAAGTTTGCTTATTTGGAATGCTTGTCAGTATAGGATTGTGTAGTTATTAGATAGATAGTAGATCGATACTTGTAGATATATAGTACAGTATACCAACAAACAGATTGATTATAATATGAGCAGACCCTCACTTATTCTTTTCTTGTTTGTATCGCTTGCAGCCATGGATTGTGTGGTTACATGACAGCTGATAATCAAGCACAGTTCACCAAGAAGCCACTCCTGACTGCCTATTACAATGTCGACTATAAAATGGACAAGAAAGGTCAGTGTCTTATGTCACTCTATCCGATCCACTGAGTACCATTGACAGGGCACTACAAACCCTTGAAAAAGTTGCATGTTGTGTGATTTTCAGTTAGAGCTCACTAAAGGTGTATTTGGTCAAGATGGTCAAATTTAAGTTTGTAGTATTTCCTGAAAGAGTAAATTATGAGCATCCAGCAGTGGAACATACACTCTTCTTTTAGAATCGGACCTAAACTAAAAATTCATTTCTGTCAACTTTTTGGTGGGTTTGTGGTGCCGAAAATAATACTTTGACTTATGTATCAGGGATTGCACTATTGGTGCATAAATGAATAATGATAACATAACTTATCCAGTATTGATTTCCGTGGGTTTTACAAATTTGATGCAATTGACCTTTGTTTGCTCAAGTGCAGATTTTGTAAGCCAACCAGTTTACTATGTTTGGATAAAAAGGCGCCAAAATAAAAGACAAGAAAAATGCATCAACTAATAGCTATCAAACGAATTGTACAAGGCCAAACAAGCCGGTTGTCCCTATTTTTTTCCCCTCCCTATTTGATATCTTTTGTTGCTTCTAGTCAACCTAGTTTGGCTGCCTTAAATAAATTGGTGATTTAAAGTACCGGTACATCGTTGACTTTGGTCCATAATGTCTACCAGACAAGATTTCTATAATATGAATGTGAAGATTTATTTCTTTGTCAGAAATGAGAGCTGAGAAAAAAAACCAATGTGAATAGTTCGAAGCTACATTTGAAACAGATATCATTGAAGATAAATCAAACAAATATGAAATAGCTGCAATCCTTTTATATCAAGTAAACTCATACTTACTTCCTGTGGGTATGCCCCGTGTTTGGATGTTCAATGTCTATGTCATATTAATCAATTTTAAATTGGGAAAAGGTTTGAAAATGAGTTTTTGAAAAGTGAACACTAGGAGTTCAAAAACTGGTCATCTATGTGTATTTTGGACATAATGATGAATTCAACACTACCTCAACATATTTCATGAGACTGAAAGTAAAATATAATGCTGTGATAAGTCTGTCATATCTATTTCATAGTAGATGCAATCCTATCCTACCGTCAAGAAATTTAACATTGATTGTTATATTTTTTTTTCCCTTTTGTGTACAGGAACCAACTACTGGAGAAACAGGTTAGTTAAATTTCTTCCGTCAATTGATTTTGAATAACATTTGATGACGCAATATTTCCTTTGCTCAGCCAAAGTTAAAGAATATGAAGGCTGAAGCCATTTCAAAGAGTGAGATATTGACGAAGTAATTTGGGCTGAGATAAAAAAAATTTAAAGGAGCCCACCTCATAGTGACGTTCAAATATGAAGTATTTGTTGTTTAAACATATTTGTGGCTTACACCCAGTAAATAAAGATTGATTAAGTGATCTGTAATTGAAAACAAGCCAGAAAAAATCTTGAAACCAGCGGGATTTGAACCTGCAATCTACTACTTGCTGGGCAGCGACTCTACCACCAGGCCATCACTGGTCCATGGCACAGTCACTGCTCGCTGCCCTGCAAGCAGTAGATAGCAGGTTCAAATCCCACTGTTTCCAAGATTTTTTCTGAATTGTTTTCAATTACAGGTTGATCAATCAATCTTTAATTACTGGGTGTGAGCCACAAATATGTTTAACAATGAAATTTCTCTCAGGAAGCATTACATTTATAAAAGAATTATTTGTTTACGGAATAAACAGCCTTTTTATTTGGATAAGTTTTTATTGTCTTGATTTGTTTGTTCCATCCCAGAGTAATGAACGTTGGTCGGGAATTCATCGGTTCAGTCTACCTGTCCATCGCCTCTGCTAATGACTTCCAACGAAAGCTGGACGACTACGACACCCGTTTTGACGCAGAAGGTGGATCTCCTGTGGTTGCTATTGAAGGGGCCAAGGGCGAGAAGTTTGTCATGCCAGAGAAATTCACGTGAGTTGGCCTCGTTTTCCTTGTGTCCTTGTTGATAGATTCTATTTTTGTGTGTGTGGGGATGAGGGGGGTGTGGTTGCCTTGCATGCACAAATGAAGCATAGACAGTAAAATGAAATACACAAGGTATTGGGTTTTTTTCCAACGATGATCAATCTTTAAGCACATCTTCTTAGAGATTCTTAAATCAATACAGAAATTGAATAGTAGAGGTGAAAGGATTAAAAGTTTTCTTTGTCTTACGACTTTCAACTTCATCTACCTGTTTGATTATTATAATGTTGATTTCCCTAAACCACAAGGGATTTTCTAGGAGAAGTATTCTTTGTCTAATGACTAACAGCTTTATCAATTATAATGATGGTGATTGCACTAGACCATTAATGATTTTCAAGAAGAATTTTCTTGATTGTTCCACTTTGTTCTACTTTAATGTAGCAACGTTGACAGTAGAATTAATCAAATTGTATTAATAAATAACGGAATGAATCGAACACATGGTGCAGCTATTAAAGATAGTCAATGGATTTTCATCATGTACGTATCGCTGTGATAATGTAGATAGATAGATAATTGGACTATAGATCTTATGGTTTGTTATTTCTCTCCTATGGTGCACCTTTGACCACATTTGCCACTCTCCACCTGGATGGAGTAAATGGTTACCCTGTAGGAAGTTATTTCTTGCATGGTTTCTCTATCCTTGGGGCAGCTACCAGTCAGTATCTGTATGCTCTTATTGTTATTATTGTTTTCATTTCTTGTTTACAGAGTTAAAACACTTAAAGCATTCATCCAGGCTTTTGTAAATGGTGAGCTAGAGCCTTTTATCAAGAGCGAAGATATACCAGCATCCAATGATGGCCCAGTCAAGGTAAATACACTCAGCAAAAAAAAGAGAACAGACACTATTTATAGTTGAGATTTTGAAATAAATATTTAATATAAACTTATCTATCCTATATGAAATATACCTTAATTAATTAATCATCTTTCAAATAAAAGAAAATTGCACAAATGGGGCATCTGGTCATTCAAATTTTGATTAGAACTGGAAGTATCCTATTGCTCATCCACTTAGGTGGAAAGGAGAAGCATCTTGACCATGCTTGTCAAAACCATGCAGTCCTAGACTACAGTTGACAGCCGACCCCATTGTTTCTCATTCTTTGTTTTCCTTGTTGAACAAGAATGTCTAAGAGATGCACACGTTCATTACCATTTGAATGGCTACTTGCTCTATTTTTGCAATTTTCTTAATCAGACATTCAAACTGTTAAATGAATGTACCCATTCAAGCATGAAAGTTCAAAACTTTGATCCTAGTTGATGCTGATAACTTATTAATTTTCTTTAATTTGATATATATGTACATGTTTTATATTTTATTGACAGGTTTTATTCAAATTTTGAACAAAAAAGAGTGTCCACTTTTTTTCTTTTTTTTATCCGAGAAACTTTTCAGATCACAAATTCATGTAGATGTTTCCAGCAAATACAGTAAATTAAATATCACAATCTAACAGATTACCCTTTCTATATCAATATTCGTTTTCATTGAGTTCTTCTTATTTTTGTGTGTGTTTGTTTTCCAGGTGGTTGTTGGCAAAACTTTTGATGAGATAGTAAACGATGAGACTAAAGACGTCCTTATTGAATTCTATGCACCTTGGTGTGGCCATTGTAAGACCCTGGAGCCTAAATACAATGAATTGGGAGAAGCGGTGAGTAAAACAAATTGAGAAGGTATTATGTTTTGGGTTATCAAAAATCAAAGGGTCATACATGTACCTATGAAACATAGCTTGTAATCACAATATTCTGAGAACCTGTTAATGGATTACAATCAATCTTGAAATTTAAAAATTGCTTCTATTTTGGTTTGTAAAATCATTCTATGGCGAAGGCATCATCTTTTACTATGCGCAGTTGAACGCCCATCTAGTTTTTTAATTAATCGTACCAAAGGCGTCAGATTATCCTAACAATTTATGAAATGATTCCCTTGATATCAAATCATGCTCACTGTTTGAATCATCTTTATATCTATTTTCTTCAATATTACAGCTCAGTGGAGATAATAACATCGTCATAGCCAAGATGGACGCTACCGCCAATGATGTACCACCAGCATTCGAGGTCAGAGGGTAAGTATCTCTGAGCTGTTCAGACTAGGAGAAGTATATACAAAACTTGTATAAAAAATCATTGTAGGGCGAAAGGGGCCTACAGACTAGATATCGACATTGTGTAAAGGTCAGAGGGTAAAGGTAAAAATTAGTCATAAAGAGGTCAATTGACGTGACAGCTGGCCAATCGTCAGTGCAGATTCACCATTAACCTTACAGAGTTATGCGATTTTTGTACGAGACAATGATCAGAATAGAACAGAACCCTGGAATAGATAATTTCTTCACTACAAATTTTTTTTTTAAGCGTGTTTCCAGTAGGAATGCATTTTTACATCAAAATGTTGTATGATGTAAGTAAATACTAATTTACTGCAATAGAATGCACTATGATTTGATACACGAGTGCCTTATGTGGAATAAAACAAATCTCACAGCATAAATGCAATTATATGTATAATAAAATTATTGTGATAAATGGCATTTCCTATGCATCATGTATAATGGAATTGTAATAAATGGCAATCCTTTTGTTTCTGTTTATTTTCTTAGGTTCCCAACCCTTTATTGGGCACCAAAGGGCAACAAATCCAGTCCCAAGAAGTACGAGGGCGGTCGCGAGGTCCCCGATTTTATCAAGTTCATCAAAAAAGAAGCCACAAGTAAACCAGTCAACACCGGAGACAAGACCGAGTTGTAAAATCCATCAGTAAACAAATAATAAGAATTCACCGCCTATAGACGTTCAGCTAACTTATGGAGAGGAGATTAGGGATCATTGATATAAAGATATATCTTAATCTGGAGAGTGTAGTTAAACTAGATATTTTCATGAAGGCCATTTTCAAGCCAAGACTATTTCAACCTGCTTAGAGCCAGAAGGGCATTAACTCTCTGTAAAAAAAGACGGGACTTAACGCCTTTCTGGCCCTTTGAAGGAAATCCAAGGTACAATTCAATCATGTTTGCGTAATGATAATTTTGTGGAGATACAAACAAATCCTGAAATTTGTGAAAATTTCATTCACACGCAAGTTTCTGATTTTACATGCGGTAGTCAGAGCCTGTGGGGGATAAAACTGAATATCTGTTCAATCGGATAGAGCTGCTTTAAACAGGTTATTGAATACATCCCTGTTTGACAGTGGGGCCTTCAATTGGATGGCCATTTCCTATGTCGTTCGGTTTGAATGCCCAGAGAAAGTAATATCCTTGTTCCATTCTAACAGGAGTTTCATGAAATTCCAATGCCCATGCATGAAGTATTCCTGTACCTCATTTGTGTAGGGGTAAACTTATAACGAAGATCTAGGTGGAATACAGATGTGTTTTTTCTGTAATGGAATATTACTTACTTACTTATTCAATTCCTCTATTGTGAGTTGCTATCTTAAGTAGAATGTCAACATTTTTGTTATTTTTTTATATACCGGTATGTGAGCTCATTGTATTAGTAATGAGAAGTTCATGTACGAGTATGATTTTTTGTCACTTTTTTTAGCAACAAATAGTTGTCCTTTCAGTATGTGTATACTTATCACTCCTGTATGAAAGGACCAAGTCACATCTCCTTGTTTGTTTGTTTGTTCACTTTTCTTCCTCTGACTATTCAGACAGCTTCAAGAGCCATTTTGATTTAAAGTGTACCAATAACCTACAAAAGAAAAATGTGTGTATCGCTAGAATCTGTACAATTAACCTCGTAAAACTTTGCCTGGCATTCTAAAGGTTACCGTTTAAGGGGTATGAAGAAAATAACACAACTTTAAACAGCACCCAAAGTGCACTTGGGTTCTTTGCCTGCCGTACCGGTATTCTATTTGAACTAGTGTACTCTACAGAACATTTTACTGCTTACTGAGTTTATATTCAAACTGCAATATTTCTTATAGAACTAATTGTTGAAGCTCATATGTAGAAAACAGTTGAGGGACATGGAATCTCTTACATTAAGAACAAAACATGCTGGGATGATTGGTACACTTTAAGTTGGAAGTCGAAAAGGCAATGTCAACTGTTACTCTAAGCAAATATAGTCAGATTCATTATGTATGTCCTTCTGGTGCTGTACTTTCACAATGGGGTTAGATTCACTCAAATATATACCTTGTTTCACACTAAAAACTTATATCGTGACTCTTTTGGAAATGATACGATAGCTGGGAGGAATGTGAAACTGATCTAGCTTTATCTTTCTTAAATGATCATGAGCTGTTTGAAAGGGCTAGGATATTGAAAGTGCCTCTGTCAAAAAAGAAAATTTTCTGAAACTCTGCTGCCCAGATATTTGAATTAGCACTATTAAATGCGATTACATTTATTCACTGCACTTGCGATTTCACAACTGGTTTCTTAAGTCGATATATGCTCAGACGCATTATCTTATTATATAGGTTTGTAAACTAGTTTGAGTGAATGTTCTGTTTCTATTTTTTTCCTTCTTGTTTTTGTTACATAGTTCTTTAATATATAGAACTTTCTGAGTTTACTAGTAAGGGTACTACATGTCTGTTTTTTTCTCCAGAATTATGAGTTTCAAACAAAATTTCTCTCTATTTATTTCATGTATTGTTTCAGTTGATAAAGATATGTGTGTAGAATTTTTTTGTTTTTTTTGGTGAGGCCTAAACGGGGATTGTAGTTTTTTTAATGTGCTGTGCTTAAAGCAATACTGATGTTAAAAAGTGATTGTCAAACATTTGTGTACACTCTCACTGTTCAGAGGTTTGGTACAGTCTTTATTTTGTAACTTTCAAAGAGAGCGTATTTGATACAAATTTTTATGTTCTGTGATTGCATTTGTCGGAAAAAACAAATAATGATTGAAAAATAAATGATTAATTATACATGATGTTTGTCTTACTCCTTTCATTTCCCAAAAGCATTGAAGAGAAGTAGAATAATAACAACATAAATAATGCGCATATATCCGCCCCAAGGGATGCTCAAGGCGCATTAACAAATTTTGGAAATTATTACCCCGGCTTTAGCTGTGCTGCCATTAAGGTGCTCTAGCATTCCAAGGAATAATTCCTGCCAGGTACCCATTTATATCACCTGGGTCGAGTGTGAAAAATGTAGATTAATGTCTTGCCAAAGGACATTAGTTCCGCGGTGGGACTTAACCACTCAACCACGACACCTCTATACCATAAAAACATCTTCATACATCAGAAGAGAGACACATGTCCATCATGAATAAAATAGAAAATTGTAAACTTGTTATAAAGAGTTGTGGTTCTGATATAATGAGATGTGATAAATACCCAATTATGGACTCGTGCACAATATTTCAAATATGCTATATAAATCAAATATCTTGGAAAATAAGAAGGCATACTTTAAAAACTATGTAACTATGTTAATTGAAGTTAAAATTGCATGAAACACTTCATTATTCAATAAATAAAGTATATGTGACAAATTAAAAAATAACTACTGATAATGATGGTTATGATAAATTATTATAATGATGTAATAATGATAATAACATGAAGATCGAGGAAGAAGAGGCTCATTCATTATTCAAAGCATTCTTCTATCTTTAAAAAAAAAATTGGTAGTTGCAAAGTAAAATAAAAGAAAGATTTATAGCTTCATCAGGAGCTATAGCCAATGTGCCACATCAAACTTTGATTGCCAAACAAACGATCCTAAATACTATTAAAGGTGCATGTTTGTTGTCTTATGAAGATGAAGAAGGAGGAAATTTAAAACAAGAGGGGGAGGGGGTTTGTATATGCTGGATACAACACAGTTGTGATGTAATCATGTCCATGCTGTAGTACAGCTAGGGTACATCAGCCCATGATCTTCGCAAAGTGTCGTGAATGGCTGTAATATGGAAGCCACGTACTTTGCATTTAGAATAGAAAGCTAAGAGAGGAAATTGTAGTCTTGTCAATCATACTCGTAGACAGAGAGCTTATAATGAAAGAAACTTAACTGTGCAGTGCTGTCGTAGTAGAATTTGCGTGCCTGGATTGGTGAAATATAAATCTTGTAAAAGAAAAAAATTGGAACTCTCACAATGCAATTATTTTCTACGCTTAAAAAGTAATAAAGCAATAACAAAACTCGGTAAAATTTTGTCAAATAACAAACACAGTACCAGCGTCAGTGGCTAAACTACACATCGACGACACGAATGGAGTAACCCCTCTAGCTCTCTCCATACCGTACACACAATCTTCCTGTGGTGAACTTGTGCAGTGCTGAAATGCGAAGAATATAAACGAAGTGTGTTTGGTAAGTGGTGCTCTCTTGTGTTTTTAGGATGTCTATCATTAGGTAGATTGGGTAGATATCATATAGGGGCAATAATAAAGACAATCAAAGCGAGGTTAACTTGATAATTAACTTTAATTAGTGGGTTAAACTTAACTAGTTCAGTTAACACTTGTTATAACAGTCCCATTAACTACAAATTCTGTTTGCTTTTGTCTTGAAGTGAAAACAGATCTGTGACTCACAGTCACAGATCTGTTTGAGCTGTGTAGTCTGTAACCAGTAGGGGGCGCTGGTTAGAGAATAAGGATCATCCGCATAAACGAGAATATCCTTGTATACGCGGACAAAATGCGCCCCTTAAAATTAGGATCATCTGCATTTTTGCGGACTTTTTTTTCTTCGGCGCTCTGTGTGGGTTTCAGTTCCCGATCCGTGCGCTGGTGATTCTCGGATGAGCGCCCCCTACTGGTAACAGTGCACACATACAAATGTAACAGCAGCTATCCTGGCTGTGTATTAAAGCTGTTCTTGTGTGTGGGTATAAAGTCCTTCATGAAGTAGGCAACTTGGCGAACACTGAGCCAATTAATGCTTATTATGCTCCCGTACGAACCTACGCATAAAGGTACACTAGTACGCACAGGAGCGTAATACCTGTTGGCTCAGTGTGCTGCCCTCTATATACCCTCGCATGAGCAAATTTAAGACGGGCAACACGTACTGTACTGCAGTACATTCACGCAATATTTTGTCAAGCCTGCATATGATACTTTCAAATGATATGATAAACAATTAAAAGAATCATTGTTGATTACAAATAAGTAACCAATGGAACCTGCAAGTTTTGTTGATTTGTGAGGTCGCAGTGCAATAAACCACACCTTATAAAGAGTAAAAAACCTAATCCTGATGGGGTTATAAGCACATTCTCATAATGGAAGACTGAAAAGACCTTTGATAATTAGTAACATAATTATATTATATAGATATGCAAGTGAGTGTAGCAAGCAAGCTTTGGGGGAATTTGCTCATAGTTGCTTTAAATTAGGGGCAAGAGGAAAAGGGGACACTTGTTGAAAGGAATAGGACACCTTTTAGAAAAGAAAAGGAGCATGTGTCAAAGTACAAAGGTATTAATCATAGGTTAAAATGGGGCACTTCTCATACCTGAATAGAGGCACTCACCAGGGATGAAAAAAGGCACTTAAGAGCATGGTAAACGGGCATTTGTCGATGGAAATGGGGCACCCATCAGATTTTGATAGGAGCATTAATAAGCGGTGAAAAGGGGACATTTATGAAAAGGGCATAGGTTCCTTATAAGAATGGAAAATGGACACTTATTGGGAAGGAAAATGGGCACCTGTCAAAATAAAAGGGGCACTTATCATAGGTGAAGAATAATTGGGGCACTTTTGGGGTACTTCAAAAAGTGAGAGGGGGTGGGGTGGGGTGACTGTGCTCCCCTGCTATATACAATGACTCCAAAGCAGAGGCGATGGATGATTGTTTCATGTTGCCTCTCTAATAAACATGCTGGTATATGTTGTTTATTAACATCTTTTTGAAATGTTTTAAAATGGGATTTTTATTATATTACAGTACACCTCTCTTGCCAAAGGAGTTCGGAACTTACATTATTAAGCTTTTCATCTCTGACAAAGTTGGATTATTATTGATATTTATTTTCTTCACTAATGTGGCCTTTGCATGGAAATCCGCCGTTCGTTCCCCCTTTGATCTCACAATGCCCAGGTATCTACTCTACATATACATGTTTGTCAAGTCCTCTACTCATGGTCATGGTGAGAATCTCTAGAATAAAAGGTTCTACCTTCTGTTGTTGTAATGCAATAAGAGCACTCAGTGAATCACTAAAATATAACACCCCTTTGTCATTCTTGCTGTTCTCCTATGATAGACATGAAATAAACACACCCAACAGAAATGGACAACAATCGACCTTCCAGCAGTGGCACCCAGATGTTCGCTCGCATTCAGACAAACCCTAGTCCGATAGTTCAGATAAGCTATTCGCCCATTCAAACCCCGCAAGGGACTGTGATGATGCCTGTTGCCAAAATCACCCAGAACTTCAGCCCCACCCTAGCCGCCCAGAAACATTCAATCCTCCCCATCCATCTGTCGAATGCATCCGGAGTTGTCATAGCCGGGCCAAGAAGAGATGGCATCCCCACCGGCAGCCTCCAAGGAGCGGAGAGGGGCAGAATATCAGCTGGTGTCATGGCAACGACCCCAGTCCATATGTCAAGCGAGAGGGGTAGGATGAGCGCATCGGGTGTTGCTATGGTAACGAGAAGAGATGTTGAGATGGCGGAAGGGCATCAAGAGGAGTCCAGACCGAACATGTCAAGGTTGTCCAGTGTGCTGAACTCGCTGTCTGATCAGGACCAGGCCAGCATGGATCTGGAAGTCCAGTCTGTCATGTTCCCAGGTAAAGAATAACTTCAACTTAAAAAGAATTAAAGCTGCACTGCACTACTTGTTGCTACTTGCTCCCTCTATATAGAAAACAATGTCTAAGTGGTGCCCATTGGTCCCCCATGATCCTCTTTTTCTTATGTTAATTGAGAGCTGAGTTGATGAGATAACCACCTGTCAGTGACCACGCTGCATGGTCTAATCCCTCCTGGCCAAACTAGTGCAGACAGGCTTTAAGAGAAAAAAAAGGAGACAAAAATATTGATGAGTTTTCTGATTATTGTAAGTAAATGGACAAATATCTTGTGTTGTCTGTATTCTTCAATATAAAATAATACTTCAAATATCATGATTATTCTTCATAATTATATTTAAGAATTCTCATGTGTAATCATTATTATATACAATTCTGTCTTTGAGTCATCTACAATGGCTGTGTTGTATCACTGTTGAGCAAGGAATGCTTCATAAGTAAACTTAAATGTTTTGCATGAAACGGTATGAAATACTTCATACACACATAAATGAAGGCAAAGCTAACAGAATTCACTTGGGGAAAAAAATTTGTAATGTCTTCCTATTTCATTGATTTCTCTTGACTTCATTTTGAATGTGACAACATACTCTGAAGTATTGAAACAAATTTTCAGTTAATGCTTGGTCAAGTCAAACAGGTACATAATTATTCAGTCAAATTAATTGGGCAAAATGTTGCACTATTATTGTTGTAATCATCATGATCATCTTCATTAACATTATTTGAATTGTTATTGTTGTGTTTATCAATGTTACTATTACTATTACTATTATTGTTTCTCCATTATGAACAACAACAACTAAATTTATGATGTACTTTTACAGAGAGTAGAGGTCTTCTACCCACAGTGAAGAGGATTTGTCCCAGTAGATCATCATCTTCAAGCAAAGCATCAAGCAAGTCCAGCTACTCACCCATGAGGGTAAGTGTCCTCTCTGCCCATATGTTTACCTCTCTTTATTACCAGGGGAGTGTTTCACTAAGGCTAATATCAACTTTAAGTTGGACTTAACTATGGCAGGCCATCCATGCCACTGTTTGCTCTCACCGTTTACTGGCATTGGTCTCTCAAGGGATGTACAAATCATGGTCACAAATCTACAGAATTTATATTTTTTTGATAGTTCATTATTGAAGGAAAAAATATTATCTAAAGATCATAATGGTGAGAGCAAACAGTGGCATGAACAGCCTGCCATATAGTTAAGTCCAACTTACAGTCAATCTTAGTCTTTGTGAAACACTCCCCTGCACTCGAAACTAAGTTTGTGGAGAGAAATTAATCATCCATACTTGTAGTCCCCCCCCCCCCCCCCTCCCTTACAGGCCTATATAATAGTCTACAAGCACAGACCCTGTATTTGACACTTTATTACAACACTTTAGTACAACAACTACCGGTATTGTGTATTGAGTGGAGACTAGCCCATGTCTTCCTTGTTTAGAGTGAGTTGACAGCACATGATAAATATATACATACATGTACTATAAGTGCATGATATTTTTCCAAGAAAATGGTATTGCATTGGTTTTTTATGTTTAAAAAAAGAATCCCCTTCAATTATTTGCCATTTGCATTGACAAAGTTGCCACACAAAAACAAGGAGACAAAATGATGAACAAGTTTGTGAAAAGAAGACTGTTTTGCATTAACTTTTTCCAATTGTCCTTTTTCCCTAAACTAAAATAAAGGTTATACCCATTCAACCATGAGAAAAATAGATTTGTAAGATACACTATCATCAAGGCTAAACCTTTTTTAAGGTTTAGACCAGTTCTGGTCATGCGATTGCATTGTGGAAGAAACGTGGAATCAATCAGAAAAGGTTGATCATCTAGCATATAAGTATTGGTGATTTGGCCCAGTCTTGGTAAAGTTACAAGCACTGTACACAGAAAGATGTATATGGGACTACGCGATACCTATAAGGGCCGATAGATATGTTAATTTTACCAAATATATCAATTAGCAGGCGGTCCCGGCAAAACTTGTATCATCACGTATTAGTCGAAACATATTCTTTTACATGATTGGTAATAAGAGCTTCCATTTCATTTTTTGAGAGGGGCCGGGGAGTTTCCAAAACTGGTTCAATACCTTTAAGCAATATAGAAGATTCATTGGTGGTTTTGGAGCTTCTGGACCTGATAGGATCTGATCTTTCCCTTTAATATAAAAAACAAACATCATACGATACTACCAGTACCTTTGCCATGTTTTGACATCCATCCTTTTAACCTTTTAAAAATGGTGGTGGTTGTGGGAAGGGTTGAACATGGAAGACAGTAATAAACATTGACAAACAAAGAGTAGGGTGCTAGTATTTCTTTCAATTTTGCTCCTAATTCTCAGAGGCATTCATATATGGTTCACAGACCATGCTTAAACAGGCTTTAGTGGGACTGCTAGCTCTGTTTTAACTTATCTTTGTAATTAATTTTTGAAACACCTTGTTGTATTACTCACCATGCAGCAATCTACCACTTTCACCAACACAAAGAGGGGCAACATCCAAACAACTACACCAACATTTCCTATGGGTAAGTAAATTTATCACATGATAGTTTCTCAATGAATGAGGTGTAAATTCACTGTGGCGAATTTGTGCAATTAGGAAATGGTTATCTTGTAGGAGTTGGAGCTTCTATATTCTTTTTTTTTTCAGTGACAACATTTTAAGCAAATAATATCTAGTACTTCAAATTCTTAAATTTTTCCTCTACATTTAAATTGTTATTTACTTGTACTATCCAATCGCTCCAGTGAGATATCATTTGACTCTCTTTTTGCTATTTCCCAGTTTTATGCATATCTCTGAGAATATTTTTTTTTGGTGAACCATACTTCGCAGTGAAATTTGCTAGATTATTTTGCCAGAAGTCTTTATTATTTTGTATGATACTGACCATAGTACCAAGTTATACATTAAACAACTACTTCAATGATAAAATTGAATTACAAAACCAAAGAGAAATATTATTTGTTTGTTTGTTTGTTTTGCTCTCAATATTATATAATACAATATTCAGTAAGAATATTTTTATTAAGTTGAATTGTAAAACGATGGAATAACCTCTTACAATAGGAGTGTCGTAACAATAGCATTCAAACGATTTGTGCTCTAATTTATTCGATTTACCATCTAATATGTTTTATTTGCCTTCATTTGCATTTTTCTTGTTCCATTTACTTGTAGTTGAGCAGAGTATCCACCAGCTTGCAGCACAGGGAGAGTTGGCGTTGATCACAGAAAGGCTAGAATCGGGGACAGACATTGATGAGTCTGACTCGTTGGGTCACACCGCCCTCACATGGGCATGCCAGCACAATCAGGCAGACATGGTGCGCTTTCTACTGGACAACAGCGCAGACCCTAGCAAGGCCAGCCTAGACGGAGAAACCAGTCTCGCCTTTTCATGCAGTGTGGGCAACGCGGAAATAGTACACATGCTACTGGATAAGAAGGCCCCAGTTAATGTGTATGACTATGTGAGTATAACAGAGATCAATTTATTGAATCAGCCTCTTAGGGGCAGTCCACCCTGATATCAAGTTGTATTGTATTTATTTTCTGCAATTACCAGGCCTGATAATTACCCAATTTAAATCGGTTTCCTGAATTTTGTTGTTGATTTTTTACCCCTATTTTCCCCTATTCTCTCTATAATTCCCTATTTTTTTCCAAATTTTCTTACTCAAAAGGCAGGTAATGTTATCAGATGCCATTTTATTTCTCGAATCCTTTTTTTACTCAAGGGGGGGGGGGGAGGGGGTTGAGGGGAAAACATTTTTTTTTTTTTTTAGTGCTCACTATCACCCCTGCAATTTACAAAACATCAACAAATATACATTTACAATCATAAAAACACTTATAAAAGGAAGTTATGAATTTTTGAAGGTGCAATCAAGCAAACACAAGTTGGCAACTCTGTG
Organism: Strongylocentrotus droebachiensis; assembly: GCA_035222895.1. Classification (NCBI taxonomy): domain Eukaryota; kingdom Metazoa; phylum Echinodermata; class Echinoidea; order Camarodonta; family Strongylocentrotidae; genus Strongylocentrotus; species Strongylocentrotus droebachiensis. Next base: position 109,411 of record JAVYIG010006099.1, read on the forward strand.
ACAAATCTTGCTTATAAATCTTGCTACTTTATCTCATCATGAATATATGATTTTTCATTTACCTGTACATGATTTTTTTTCTTCTCAGAATGGAGGAACCCCATTGGTGTATGCTGTTTATCACAACCATCCTGCCATTGTGAAGATGCTATTAGACTCTGGGGCAGACATGACGCAAGAGATGGAATCTGGACACACCCCTCTCAGTCTATCTATGGTACTGGGTCATAAACAGGGTAAGTCATTTACATCATCTGTTTTCTCCTCTATTATTCCTCATGTATAACTCATGTATATCATGATCATCACTCATGTACCCATTAAGAAACAAATTTGTTATGCAGTGCCTTGTACCGTTTTGTTTTTAGCCTATTATTATTGATTGTCTTTCTTCTCATTTAATACCTCCAGTTCAGAGAGTGATAGAGCAACACATGCTGTCGCTGCTTCAGATTACGTAAAACAGAGAGATGGCCATACATGTCCTAAAGGAGCCTAACTTGCCCAGCCCTCGAAGCCCTCTAGGTTTAACGGATATAGTGCAGTGATGAACAGATCTTTGACTGAGGGATGTTTTGTGGAGAGTTGGCGCACCAGGACTCGACCAGAACTTCAGTTGTTGTGATTTTTCAGTGCGAATGAGTGGGAATACATTCTCTATGAAGACGCTGATCCAGATAATCTGTTCCTCTAAGAATCTGTTCCTCTTAGAAGGGGATAAAGGATAGAGATCTTCATGTACAGTGCAATAATACTCTGTCACTTCCTAAGCGAAGTGAGCAAAACATGAACAAGAAGCTCCATTGAATGGATTCCTTTCCCAGTGTAGTAGATATGACATAGACTATTTCCTAGCCAAAGCGAGATAATCACATCTTTTGGCCCCTGTCTCATTATGACCAACAAGAACATCGCAAGACTTTTCCATGGACGTTTTTCCCCCAGGTAATATCATTTTGATGTTTATTCCAGCTGACTACTGAAGAAAAAAAATAGTACTAAAAACAAAAAAGTACATGGTTGTGCATATTTGGACCGACGGCTTCAAGTCCTATCCACTTTGTGATTTTAGGATGAATGCCTTATGGGTAGGCACGAGGGCGATACTAAGGGCTGAATGTGGTTTTGAACCTGGGACTTTCCAGTTACAAGATGGCTACCACTAAAAGGGCATTATTACACTTGATTAAGAAGTTAGTGTGACCAATCATCATCTGCAAAAAACGTATTAAATAGATCCTTGAAAGGGACACAATTGTATTTCTCACAGATCTGAGTTTCCATAATTTGCGAATACGGTAAGTGTCTTTATGTTTAAAAACAAGAAGAAAATTTGTGCAATAATTTGGGAGAAAGTCATCAAAAAGAGATGATATAAGTATTATTGAAGTTTAATCAAATTTCAACAGCATTTTTGTAAGCTTAAATACAAAACTTAAAGGGAAAGTCCACCCCAGGATTTTTTTTAGCTGACGATATAGACCTAATAATACCATGAAGAATGATACAAGTCTCATTAAAATCCATGATCACATAACGAAGATATATCGACTTTTTTATCGAAAATCAGCCGCCCCCCAAATGCAAATGCGTTACATGGGCATGAAACGATCGCCAAAAAATAACCGATAGTATCGAAATTGTGACGTATGTTGCGAGCTGCCTTCTTATTTCGCAGACATTCACTTTCGCTCGCGGTACACTGTTATCGCACTGACACGACGAATCATGAATGAAAGTGAAAGCGAAAGTGAATGTCTGCGAAATAAGAAGGCAGCTCGCAACATACGTCACAATTTCGATACTATCGGTTATTTTTTGGCGATCGTTTCATGCCCATGTAACGCATTTTCATTTGGGGGGCGGCTGATTTTCGATAAAAAAGTCGATATATCTTCGTTATGTGATCATGGATTTTAATGAGACTTGTATCATTCTTCATGGTATTATTAGGTCTATATCGTCAGCTAAAGAAAATCCTGGGGTGGACTTTCCCTTTAAGTTTGGATCTACAAATGTACATACCTTGGCTAAATGCATTAATAGTTAGAAGATTCTTCCATGCAGCTTTTCCTTTTAAGGAATTGCACGGGAATTTGCTAGACCAGTCAAAATAAATAGCTGATTCAAATACGTCCTGATGGTTTGCTACATTGTATAAGGAAGATAAAATAGATTAACTGGTAGTCCAAGATGTAAAAACAAATAGAAAAATGAATGGATATAAATTGTTAAACCACAATATTATGTTCATTCCAACACTCATGCTACTTCATATTTCAGAAACGACAAAAATCTCTGTATTCAGGATATACCATAGCCTTGGGGAAATGCTTTTCGGTCAACAATAAGGAAATATGTTGCTCTACATACACCTTAAAATTGTATGTTTGAAATAGCAGTCGGTGAATTCATTGCTCAGTCACCAATTTTATGATGGGGTTCAAGATAATATTTGACTCTCAAAATGTACTTCAACAATCTGTCTGTCTTCTAATTATCATTGGGATCAAGGTTCATGTTATCTATTTTTAAAAATAGACTCTACCGGTACTCAATTTTGTTTTCTTGCTTTCACTGCTTATTTGTAACAGGATAGATATAATGACTTTATTCTTTGACATTTTAAAACTAAAGTTCTATTTTTCCAGCAGGCTGGATTTTAATATTTCTCTAAGTTTTAAAATTCAACTATGAATATTGTCTTGAACAAAATTATATCCAGTTGATATTTCCCTTTAATTCCTTGGACATACTACTACCAGCATCTATCTTCGATTTAAAGGCCTGTGTTTTCTTTCTACATTTCGTATACATAGGTTACTAGGTATATTTGCAGGTGCACCCCTAGTGCTTCTGTTATGTTGCTTAATAATAAGTTTCATGTTCATAAAGGTAACACTTGATTTTATAATTATTTATGCTTTGCCTTTGGAGAAGTTTTGAAATTCTTCCCACTTTTTATCTCTCCACCTAGTACAATAATGCATTAATGTGATACACGGCATTCTTTATTAATAATGTGTATAATTCAGTCTTTATGCAAGTGATGTACATTTGGCCATACTTTGAAGGAAAGGAAGAGTTTCATTGTGTATATTGCTTAACTTTCATTTTGGAAGATTAAAGAAGTGGATTTGTATGAAAAATGATTATACATCGATACTCGATAGTGTCTTTTTCATTTGTTTGGCATTTTGATACATGTTTACATGTACATTTGTGAATTGAGTTCGCAGAATATTTGTGTGGAAGCTTAATGTGTTTCTGTTATAATGGAACTGAAACTGAAAGGGAGATTACAAAATTAATTAAAGAAACATAATTGCTTAGTGATTTAAACTTTAATTAACATGTGGTTAATGAAAAGTATGTTAGACAACCATGTGATTTTTGTTTGTCTTCCATTTTATATTTCCTGATGAATCAGAGTCTTGCACTTACAACATACTTTTGGATAGTTAGGTATTGAGCCACATTTAGAAAAATAAAAAATAGAGAGAGAAGGGGAAGAGGATAGAGGAAGGAGGCTGGAAAAGATTACAAAGAGGAAGACAGTTAACAGACCTAGAGAATAAGTTATAAGTTCAAGTTCAATTTCAATTTATTCAATACTTTCATTAAAATATACAAAGGTCAACAAACACATACAAGTCACAAAATAATATCAATATGTAACATGAGAATAACATAAGCAGAGAAGACAAGAAGGACAAGGAAAACAAATATGAACATGTATATTAATGAAAGTATTTGGAGCCAAGACATAAAGGCTGGGCCTTCTGTAAAAGTCTGTCTCCAGTGATTGTGAGAGAGAGGTTGGTAGGAGAGGGGTGGGACGGAGTAGAAAGGAGAGAAACTTGTGCATAATGACGAAGAACTCGTCTTGCCGTTCTTCGTCATTACGCACGGAGAGTCGAAGGTGGGGAGGGATGGGAGATATAGTAAAAGGAGAAAGATAACATTTAAGAGGGAGCGGGAGATTGAGATAATGAGCGTATAAAGGGGAAGTGAGCAAAAAATGGTAAATTAACAACCGGGAATATAATCTCATTACATCGAAACGAGTGAGGTAGCTAGTGGGTAGATGGGGAAACATTTAGTAAAGATAGAAAGAAAAATGGTTAAACTTAATTGAAAGAAGTTGTAGTAAATAATATTCAATACACTTTTGGAAAGCATCATGTACATGTATATAGATGGTCAAATAAAGCAACGTAACAACTTATAAACTTCCACCTTCATTACATAGAGAACATTTTATTCAACAATCACGCATCACTTGATCACTTCGCAATTTATTAGAAAATCATTAAATAAATATACCTTTGGAAAAGAGATCTAGAATATGGCAATGACTACCCCGATAGTAACTTAAGATTATTCACAAATTTGCAGTAACTTACACATCAAACTGCCAACAAATTATGTACATCTTTTTGTACAAATATCTTTATAAAAAAACAACTTGAATTTGAAGGATTAAGAGGAAAAATAAAACCTAGAGATTATACTCGTAACTTGTACAGGGAAAGGTGGTGTGTACTCATTCGACAATTTGAATGAAGTAATGTATAATGTGCCATTGTGTTAGCGTTCATGATGTCATACCAACGTCAAACTCATTTCGTAGTATAATTAATGTTTGTTCCATAAAATAGTTTAGTACGCAATTCTCGGTCATAAGTATGACCAATGTCAATGCCAATGCAAGTAATGATTGCAATGCCGACTTCTAACGCGATTTCAATTTATGGATGAGGTTTGAGAGAAAACCATTGGCGCGGAATTTAATGCTCTATCCAATGAAGCTAAAATCATTTTGCATCTCGCAAATAGATACTATAGCATATATTTGCAATATAGGCCCTCTTTGTCAAAGATAATATCACAGACATAATAAAGTGCTTACTAAATGGTATTTAAATTTTGTGTTAGAGGTATATCTTTGGAAAGCAGAAGAGTAATTAAAGCTAACAACGCTGAGTAGGGTCACCCCACCTTCCTTTAATAAGTGACTCTTCATGATTGTAAATGTATTATATATATATATTTATTTGTTTAATTGACGGAAAATAAATACAATACAATACAATACAAAGATTAGAAAACTAGTTTAAACCGAATTATAAGAGCTCTTCAACTCTAAATGCTGGCAGAAAGACTTAATAAGGTCTATGGTTAAACACAGGTGATTAAATAAATCTTAGTCATATACAACTCATATAAAATTACAATATAGAGTATCAATCACACACCGACCTGGAAGAAACACATCCATACAAATGAAAGAAATAATTTATGGAAGATATCGAAATATTAACACACAGGAATGTTAAAATAAGATATATATATATATATTGATGCTTTATCATATTGTTGTTCTTATATTACACGCTATTTATCGTTATTCGCCAATTTATTTTAAAAAAAGTACTCCTTTGCTTCCTAGCTTAAAGGGGTCATTACCGTCACGTTCGAGTCTTTTGATTGTTCTCTTTTGTATTTTGGAATAATGAGTTTCAGCCCTCCTTCGCCGGATTTCAGTCCTCCTTCTGGGTCTGCAGGGCTCTCTGTCTCTTTCTCATGGTCCTTTCCCCATCCTAGCTTGGGGAGAACATACCTAACACCTACCCAATACATGGGTATCATGAGGAGCCCGTCGATGGTCAGGAAGATGCTGTAGAGCGACGGGTAGACGACCAGGGCGTCGAGCTCCTGATCGGCGAAGGAAACGGCGAGGATGGCGAGGGTGAGGGCGACGTTCTGCGAGCTGGTCTCGACGGCGATGGTCCGGCAGTTGGTGGGGTCCTGTCGAAGGATCCAGGCAATGAGGTAGGCGAGACCGAAGCTGAAGAAAGGAAGACAGATGGCCGAGAACCATACCGACCACGATGTCATGAAGATAGCGTTGTTGATGACGGTGTTGATGACGATGTTGATGAGGATGGCAATGAGACCCAGTATGCTGCCGGTCTATATTAAAAGAGAACGAAGGAGAGAAATTATAGATAATGTTTTACTTTGAACTGTTTTGAATGCATTAAATTTATATTTTTTCTTCTTCTTCTGCTTCTTTCGCATCTTTTCTTTCTTTTAGAGTCGCTATATCCGTTCACTGGATACAATATACGTATTGAAAGGGGCGTGGCTATGCCAATTTGAATATGGAGGGGGGGGGGGTATCAGACTAAATTTGCTGATCAGTTAACGGACATTGTCTGACAAGAAAAGAAGAAGAAGAAGAATTGTAACCCGATTTCCAAATTAACCGACAGAAAACAAAACAAAACAAAACAAATCAACATAAGACAAAACAAGACAAAACAAAACAAAAGGAAATTTATAACCTCTTTCCGTAATTGTAACAATGTGATTTGTTCGTGATAGAGAACATTTATATTTCAAAACTTGATCGATTAATAAAGTTTGATCAATGACGTTCTGAGAACATATATATTTTCTCTATCAAAAAATGTCAGAATCATTTGATATAAAGAGGAAAGAAAACAAATTTTCCAACTTCATGAGCAACCAATTTAATTTGGAAATCTACAATCCAACGCAACCTACATCCTCACCCAGTGAACGTTCTTATTATAGGATTCAACCATATTCATGTAATATACAGTGCGTCCCAGAATAAAACGAAACTGAGAATTATCGATGTTTTATCATAACTCAATCACAATTATAATTAATAAATGACACATATTTGTAAAGCTTAGATCGATCTCCTTTAATTTGATGCAACTAATATGATGCATATTTCACGCATGAGTGAAAAACAAAAATTTGAAGAAAGGGTACCAAAACGGTATCTGAATTTCAAAGAGAAAATCACAATTCCTGAAAGTTCATTTTCTTCCCTTTTATATGACACCTCAATCAGAAAAGATGAGCCAGGAAAAATAAAGTTCTGTTTGTTTAAATGTCCATAATTTTATCAAACGAATTTGTTTTCACTGGCTGCCTGCCCACAAACTCCGTTTCATTGACGATCAGCCATGCATGAAATCTTTCGTCTTTGTTTGTTGTTAGGGCAGACAGCAAGTGGAACGGATTCGTTTTCTGGAAAGGCAAGCATTACTTTAAACAAACAGAACTTTGTTATTCCTGGCTCATTTTTCCTGATGGAGGTGTCTTATGAAAGGGCAGAAAATGATTTTTCAGTAAATGGGATTTTCTCTTTGAAATTCAGATACCGTTCGCCAAATGACTTTCCGGTACCCTTTCTTCAAATTGTTTTTATTCACTCATGCGTGAAATATGTATCATATAAGTTGCATCAAATGAAAGAGGAGGATCTATACGCTTTATTATGTGTCATTTATTAATTATGATTGTGATTTAGTTATGATAAAACATCGATATAATTCTTGGTTTCGTTTTTTTCTGGGACGCACTGTAAGACAAACATTGTGACTGGCCTTTTGCATTCTGACTTTTGAAATATAATTTGTCATATCAGGTGAATGAAATATTTGTACTGAGGCACTTGACAATGACGTATGCAATAAATGCGGTCACATTACGAAATGGTCTATTCCGTGCAATAGAGTACCGAAGTGTGACGGCATGCGCAATTCCGAAGTGCTAACGTCATCAGGCGCGGATCTACGGGGGGTTTAGGGGGTTTAAACCCCCCCCCCCTTGGGCGGCCCAAAAAAGGAAAACAAAAACAAACAAAAAAGAAAAAAAGAAAGAAAAAAGAACGCACGCTGGAGAGAAACCCTTTCAAGTGCAAATATTGTGAGAAGATATTCAACTCATCTGGTAACTTAACAATTGATAACTCTGGATATAACTGTGTATTAAACTGTTACTTGATTAAAAAAGACGTTATCATGCACTGCTTTTTATGGTCTCCATTGTGTTAATAGGTGCCAGGAAAACATCACTTACGGGGTTCAAATAAACACCCAAAAAAAAAAATCGGCTCGCCGCTTCGCGGCTCGTGGACGATGCTCGGCATCGTCATTATTTTGGTCAACCCCCCCCCCACCCTTAGCAAAAAGCTAGATCCGCCCCTGGTCATATTCGCTCGTCGTCCAGGTACTGGTTCTAAACAACAGAGCTTGCGCATGCATGAAGTTCACCGCGAAATCATTCAAGCAAAAAACGGGCTGAACAGGGAAAATTTGGGGAAAAGTTTGGGGCTGCTGTGATCACCACACCATTGTTAAAGGGATCCGGCAACTTTGTCTCGATCAGATCCTTTTTAAAAATCCTTGATTTAGTTCATGCTGCAATCACAATTTTAAACCTTTAGGGCATCCATGAATCCCATGACATTTACAAGCTGATCGCCTGTCTGATTATCAAGATATTAATGATTGGAAATCGAAATCAAATTTTGCGTTTTCCTAAAGGTTTTCATAACACTACAGTCTATTGGGGAAAATGACCATCTGAATAAATAGATTTCAACGGGAAATCACTGTTATTTTGCTCTGGTTCATATAACGAACCAGAGCAAAATAACAGTGATTTCCTATTGAAATTCTGTTTATTTGGATGGTCATATCCCAGCCAATATTCAATTAGTTTTCCACATTTGAACATTATTTTGTATGCTCTTTCGGAAAATAAAGTTCAATTTGAGAAATTCCAAAAACAGTTTTTTGATGACGTCACACGTCTTGACCACTCTATTCAGCGTATATACCTTGATGATATAAGGCGTCCATTTCTCCTTCTTATGCCGGATGATGATGCCGATGAAGACTGGGATGAGGATGAGGGCCAGGGCGGTGGCTATCTCGAGATAGGGGATATTGATTTGAGCCGCTTCCCAATACCTGGTGTAGATAAAGAGATTGAGGGGCATCATCCCCACCGAAGCAAGCGTAGCAACCGTGCTCATGCAGAGACTGAGATTTGCATATTTGTAAGAAGGAAAGAAAGAACGAAATAATTATGCAGGAGTTAAAAGTCATGGCCAAAAAGTCACTGATAATAGTTTAGATTGGCAGAATAACGAAGAAATTCCGACGATAATCGTCATCGCGTTATTGATGATTTTTTGTATCGAAGCCTTAGGTTTTATCATTCAATTTAAACTCGAACGATTCATGATGATGCAAAAAACATGACTCATTCATTTTAATTTTTATATAACATAATATTAAGAATTTCCATGCGAATGAAAGTTTATATTAATTGAAGGTAATGCAAAACATTACAGTAAAAGTCGACGGGGTCTAACAGGTTTCCTCTTTTTTTTTGTATTGGGGGGGGGGGATATTTTTTGATTAAAGAGAAAAACAACAGAATGGCAGGAGACAATTTTAACCCTTAACGAAAACCCTTAAAAATTCGATTTGGTTAGCTCTGGAACACCTGCATTTCATTTAAGCATATTACATGTTTCTTGTACATAATTATGTGTGTAGGGTTTATTCGTTTCTAGCGATTTGATACATTCAATTACGAGAGTCATGATTAAAAGTGAGCATACCTAAGACAAATGTTTCCATTCATCCAATAGACGAAGAGACTGGAAGACACGCCCCCTGGTGACGTAGCAACCATCATCATGCCAAGAGCATGCGCTGGTTCCATTTTGAGTGCCACGGCCATACAAAATGCTAGAAGAGGCAGAACAACGAACTGGCCAGCAAAACCAATTGCTATGCCGACGGGACGACGAATCTATAGTTTAAAGAAAGCGGAAAAAGATATGTTTATTAGGAAAATTAATATTTTTCAGCTTTAACTACTATCATAATTATCTTTGTTAAGAGTGAAGACTAACGGTGTAGCCACAAGCAAGTGATAGCTGAGGGCAAATGACCCAGTTTTTTTAGATTTTCTAGACCGCCAATCAGATATAAACACTTCTCTCCTCCCTCCACCTCCTTCAAAAGAAAGATGTTTTCGTCCCGTGACACGCCAAATCTAAAATGCTTATCAAATTCTCTGGCTACGTCGATGTCGAAGTTTAAGAATTTTCGGAGTTAGAAAAAAATTGATAATTTGTTATGCATCTATTATAATGTAAAGGAATGCAACAAAATTAGACGACAGAGAGAGATAGAGAGAGAAGAGAGATATATATATATAGAGAGAGAGAGAGAGAGAGAGAGAGAGAGGGAGGGAAAGAGATTATAACATACTTGGCTCACATCGTCATGAATGTTCTCACTATCAAAAAGTTCGACAACGAATATCCTATCCCCCTGTTTTGATCCTACATCGAATATGGGTCTATAATGTTGTCCAGTCCTATGCAGAGGTCAATATTAATGAGCTTTTAAAGTCGAATTTGGCTATAGCTTTTTTTTAATTTGAAATTTATTCATATTTCTCGAACTAGAAATAGCTCTCAACAACAACAACAATAAAAAAAAAAAAAAAAAAAAAAAAAACGATTTCTGATCATCTTCTTACCGCTTCTTTGAGTCCCGCGATGGTGACGAGGCATCCAATCGACGTCATAATGATCACCATCAAAACCGGCAACAACACCTTGTTAAACAATCTCAGTCTGTCGTGCAGGGCATTAACGGGGACGACGTGGTCGTCGGTGCCATTCAACGTCGTCATCATATAGAATGTCGACATCGTCAAGTCATTACCGGCCGACGTCGAATTGAAGATTGTAGAAACGTAAGTGGGCGTTGATACAGAGGTAGACGGTGACGATACATATTGTGACGTCATTGTGACATTTTCAGGAGCTGAACTCAACGGACTGTTAATGCCAATTGCTGCTACTGTTGTCGCCATATTTATGTCTCTGTTAAAACAACGATAAGAAGGTGTATAGACTTAAGTTGTAAGACATCATGAACGGAACATCAAACTTCAAGAATCTGATGTTTTATTGAGATATTTCTTGTTGGTTTTACATTAAGTGTAATGCGATATCAAATTCACATTAGGTAACCTTTTAAACGAATCCATAAAGATCTTAGGCGATTAATGACGAAATTTCAACAGGCGGTTGACACCTCTATTTATATTTTTGCGAGTGAGCAAAGCGTCCCCGGAAAAATGATTACTACGGGGGTAACATTATTTCATCATTAGAAATGTACTAAAATGGATATATCAAAATCACAAATGGACAATATTATCTCACTCTCGCAATTTCACAACCTATAACTTTCATTAAAAGTTAGTAACCGATGGCCGGAGTATTATTAATTATCTGTAAAGCGCTTAAAGACGCTATAATCCATTTTATGATTATTATTATTATTAACGAATTGTAACATGATCAAGGTGAATTTGTATCTTCATGTTCAAATGAGTACAACGCTAATAACTGTAACAAGTTTTACCACCCGATGTTGTCCTATTTACCCAATTTCCTTCCTCAAAAGGGATGTTTACGCACGGCTACCGACAAAGGCTATGGGGAACGAACGCAATTGTATGTCCAATGCATTAAGTGCAATGGTGGCTACACTAGGAGCAACTAGCACGTACCAACTACTTCCTCCTCTGATGTACGTTATACACTTTTGAAATCATTATACAGAAGGCATTTAGAAGATAAACAGAAATTAATTATATTTTTCTACACGACGAACAGGAGAGGTATCCGCGACTACGTCACAATACACTGACCAGACTGTTATATATTGAGATTCACATAGACTTAGTGATCTCATATTTCAAACATTCATAACTTTCTTACTATTGGTCCGATTGATATCAAACTTTCGCCATTCTGTTTATCATATTTTTCTGCTTTCATACAAATTTATTACAAAGGTGGGATTGTCCTTTAATATCTGATATATGATTCTAAATCTAATGTAGTGGCATTTTTCCTAGAGCATTTAAAATTAGCTTTCCTGTCACGATTATCTTCTTCTAGTTACGAGTTCTTAAGCCTAATACATAGATGTTATTCAGTCGGCTTGATTAAACATATAATTTCAGGAATAGGCAAAGCACTTACTATGGTATTTGTAAAGGTATAAGAAGTAAAAGGAAGGTAAGGAACGACAACTTAACCCGCAGTAGTAGTTCAAGAGTGGCTCAAGCCCCCCCCCAAAAAAAAAAAAAAAATAAATAAATAAATAAAAAAAATAAAAAAAATATATATATATATATATATAAATATTTGTGTATGTGTTTGCAATTATTTTTTTTAAAACTTCAAGCCCTCCCTCAAACTTCTTGATTATAAATGAAAATTAAGAGAGACACATGGAGAAAATGAATTCAAGAACCTCATGTTCCAATCCTAAACCCCTCCAAAAGTTTTTTTATTTCCAAAAAGACCCGCATTTTCATTATTTCGTATATAGTTTCTCATTACCATGACTTTATATAGTACACATTATACTGTATCTTGTTTATAAGTGGTAATAGAGACCCTTCGTTAATCCTTATATTCATGCAATATAATCATTGAACGAGTTTTAAAAAACGTCTTCTATTGAGACTTTTTAAAATAACGGTAACAACATAAAACTTGACAAGAGCAAAATAACAACCAGCATATAATTACAGTAGTAGACTGTATACCTTATAGTACATACCACTTAGTGTATCCTTCCTTGGTGTTCAGTTGCGTCTTTCAATGAAGGTGGTTTAAGCAGAATGTCCTCTAAATGCAAAATTACCTCCTGACTGCCCTACGTAACAAAATGAAATTATGATCCGGTAACTAAGACGGTAATTAGTGGTTGTCATGACAAATTAACCGAGCAATTCTCTGCAATCCCGAAGCATTACTGGGAAAAGTTTTAACGAATGTTTCTTGAACTTGCCAAATGGGCAGTAGTACTTCGTGGTATACCCGGATGCCGGGAGGATATGTTACATGCGTGGGTCGGTGTGATTGATACGATCGAGACAGGAAGCTGGGTCTAGCTTTACCTTTTTGGAAATCGTATCCCTCTGAACATGCTCACTATATCATGTTAAGGTATATACTCTCATGCAATATGGTTGACAGATCACGACATAGTGACGTAGCTACATATGGGTTTGGGGTGGGGGGGGGGGGGGAGGGGGGAGGGGAAGGGTTAAATGACCATGGGATTTTTTTCCCTCAATGGCTCCTCGACATTCGAACGCATCGAAAGTCCAAACCGAATTTCTTTCCCACACTGTGACAAATTTGGGCAATATTTTTCGACCATTTACCCAACGTTGTGCCAATAGTCAACCCAACCATCTATTGGGCAATATTTTGCCCAGTGGTATTGGTAAACGTAAGCACCCTACTTCACACGTGCATAATTGTTTCGTATTTTGACCAAAATTTGGGCAAAGATATGACCTTTCAACTGCCCGACTACGGTAGCCCACTTGTTGGGAAAATCTTGACCAGCTGTTGGGCCACTGGGAAAAATATTGCCCAATAGATGGTTGGGTTGACTATTGGCACAACGTTGGGCAAATGGTCGAAAAATATTGCCCAAATTTTTCACAGTGCAGCTAGTCCGCTCCGGAGGGGTGTACATAGACAGATAGAAAAGGAAGGTGAATACGGCGGAGTGAATATGGCAAAGACGGGAGCAATTTAAACATACAATGATCAACCCCCCCCCCCTCCCCTCATCCCCACTTTCACATGTTTACTCTCATGTGACTTTTTTTGCATTTCATTCAATCGGTCTCGGTTGAATGCAACTCAACTCAACAATGTCGACAATAACTATAGTCCCCCCCCCCACACCCCCGGCTGACCCTTTTCTTCTATTACGTAACCATTTCATTTTCTCGGCCTGTGTGCCCCCCCCCCCTCCCCCCCCCCGAAATGCGAATTAACAAGGCCGCAAATAAAAGGGGGTGATAATTTATTATAGGTAGGAGTTCTGTCATATGCTTTTCACGTCCTTATCCCTCTTTCATATTTTTTTTTTATTTCTCTCTCTCTCTCTCTCTCTCTCTCTCTCTCTCTCTCTCTCTCCCTCTTGTTTTTTTTCTTTTATTCTCTCTTTTCTCCCCATTCGATTTGCACCCGGACACCGTATACCTCTCCGATATCTCTATACGGCATTCGATATCATAATTAATTCCATTGAGTCCTTGGTGTGTCAATATTCGTATCCGCATATGATTTCCTCTTTCACACTTGCCGTTCAGGAAGATCGTCAAACGGGTTAGAAGATTTCCCCTTACAATGACTCGTTTCCCACATCGTTTAACTTCGGAAAGTGAAACATAAATTCAGATAAAATTACTTCCAACAGAAAAAAAGGGAGAAGACGAATCCTGCGGGATCAAGAGGGGTCTCAGGCAGCTGGAGCATCCCTGCTCTATCAGACGGCACCTCATTAACAATCCGAGCATCAATGATTCTTCCACCGCGCCTCCGAGCCCTCCCCCCCCCCCTCTCTCTCTCTCTCTATGTTCTTTCTTCCTCCTCCTCTATCTTCTCTTTATAATAGTTTATTTCTAATTCTCTCTCTCTCTCTCTCTCTCTCTCTCTCTTTCTCTCTCTACCCCCTCTCAATCTCTTCCCCGTCATCTCCTTCTCCTCTTTTACCTCGATCCTCCTCCCATTTCCTTCTTAGCTCCTCCCCTTTCACCCATTTCTCTCTCTCTCTCTCTCTCTCTCTCTCTCTCTCTCTCTTTCTCTCTTTCATTCTGTGTACCCCCCCCCCTCTCTCTCCCTCAAGTGTCCACTCCCTCTGCTTTTCCTGTATAGGGCTAGCTACCAGGAAATATCGAGAATACGTGAGTTTCATTTTAATGATGCCAAAATAATCCGGATTGAAATGAAAGTCATTTAAAGTATTTTCCTGCCAGTACTTTCTATGAAACTGAAATCAGATGAAGAAGATACACTAATATAGCTGTTTACATATATGCAATTTCTCTCTTTGTAATGTTCTCGTCTCTCTCCATGTATTTTTCCATTCGTTTCCTGCTGTCATTTCCTCACATTTTACAAATGTTTGAATTAATATATTATGAAATCACATTTGTAATTCAATATCATGGTGATTATTATCATCACCAATATTTCAATAAG